>CBVK0102057998.1:0-17298 GCA_900067695.1 Picea abies
CTTTTATATGGAATTTGGCAAAATATCTCCTCCAGATAAGATCGACATGGGAGATCGATTTAGAACTTCTTTATAAGAGGGAATAAAATTTAATAAGGAGTCATCTATCTCATTAAGAACAATCATGTATGTCTATGTGTTAACACTCAGGGAAGCTAAAGTGTTCTTGGCAACCCCAAAGTTTTTTTAACCCAGTACATTTGGGGGAGGAAGCTCATTCGTTAGTACAATAGGTCCATCCAGAAATTTTGGAGCCCGATCCTCCAAGTCCGCACTGTGATTAATGCTAGGGTTCAGCAAAAAGTTTGTAAGAAAGGTCACACTCTCATGTACCTCATTTATCCCAGACTCCCTAGTCGTGGAATTAATAGAAAAATTCGATCTTCCCAATCCCCCAGAGGCTTCTAGAGGATGACCACTCCGAAGATTTAAACTTTCCTCCTCGATCCCAGAGTTTAAAACATCCATCACCATGGGAGGGAAAACCTCACCTGAGCATTTAGATGTCCCTCCAAGACTGACAATACCCCCTTCCCCCACAAAATCTCTTATTGAATACATAGGAATCAATGGAAAACCAGTAGACCCCCCTCCTGAAAAGGTATCACCAATCTCCCCTCTCGATACCCTCCCTTCCAAGACCCTTCCCAAAACCACCGAGGAAGAGAGGATTCCATTACCCATAGTATTAACTACATGAGAAGTGGTACAATCAGGCCCTAACATCATATTAGTGACAATACCTTCTTGGGAGGACTCCAACCCAAATTCCTACATCCAATTTAAGTCACTTATGGATAGAAAGGAAAAAAAGTTAGGGAACAGAGTTTGTAACTTACCAAATATTGTGTCTCTATCCAATGTCGATGGGTGCAAGGAATCTGTATTGTCTTCAAATTCTGTAGTCGGATAAGTTAGTTGCATCTCCACCTCCACATCATTTTTCAAGTCAGAACAATAGGGTGGCATTTTCTTCCAAACCCCAGGACATTAATGCCTCAGGTGCCCCGTATCCTTGTAGGACACACATCTAAATGGAACCGCAATGTAGTCCAACCTTTGCTGGTACACAAGCCTCACCAAACAATGTCCATCTCTGTAGGTAAACCTTGGTTCAAGTCGAATTCAACCAACAATCGCCCCACTCGTCTGTCTTGAACTGTTAGTAACTTTGAATCAACATGCATAAATTTTCCAAGAGTGTCACCAATCGCCTTGAAGGCCTCAAGGTTCTAGATATCTAGTGGACACCCAAGCAACAGTACCCATAAATGATGAAAATGAAGATATTCCTTCTCGAGATTAAAAAAGTGGGTCCATCGTTTCAGCATAAGGCTTCCATTGTGAACAATCCAGACTCTACTCAAAACCTCCTCAACATCCTCCGAAGATTTGAAGAGGAAACAAAACCATCCTTTTACCAATATGAAGACCTTAGGTGTGTAACCCAACACTAGGTTCTTCAACCCAGCTGTGGATGTATCTGGACGACATCGACCACTAACCAAAGTGGCCCATGAGCACACACAAACAGTAATTGATGACTTCCCTCATCCCAATATCCCGACCGAGTGTTAGAGAAGGCTTTTTTTTTAACCCTCCAGGCCTTTAAACCATCATACATTTTCACCTCCCCCACAATTCTGTGCAAACCCGACCCAACAGATTCAATCCCCTCCGCGAAGTGTCTAATCTCCTTGTTCCTCCACCCTTAAATGTTGAGAGTGTCTTCGACTCTCCCACCACAGTCCCATGCCTACAACATCCACCCTTTGAAACTCGTGGAGTGAAGAACTTCATAGACAAATTTGGATTATTCTTGTCTCGTGTGACCCCTCCTCCCCTAGGCTTCGACACCACCTCTACAACCCTGTTTGATCCAGACCCCCAGTAAATCTCTCCTCAGCACAAAATTCTGATTCCCCTGACACACCACCCCTATCTTTTGAATGCACCACTAACCCTCCCACAGCTGAAACCTCACTGTAGAAACCTCCCTCCAACACTCGCAGTGTGGAGGATGTCAAAAGTTTTGTCTCAAGTGTTTGATCGCGTGAATCCCAACCTCCCTCCGCTTTCCGAGCATACAGATCGTTGATGATCTTGATGGATCTTGTGTCCTTTGATGCTCGCTCTAGCTCACCACCTGTACCAAAAGTGGTACGCGAAACTAACTTTGGCTCAAGTGTAATTACTCTCACGTCAGAACTTTTTAAAAACTAATGGTACGCTCTCAATTCATCCCTGTACACCTCATCAGACTAGTGGAGACTCACCTGGCTCCACCAGTAGTCATCGTCCAGGCCAGATCTAGAGTCCACTTCGTCTACCACCATTGATATCAAGTTCCTATCCAGTCAGTGGCAATAAAAAGAGTACTACCCTAGACTGACCCCTTACCCGCCTATCCTCAATCAGGGGCCTTCAGGCGCCTTACCTACATCCCCCCAAGACCACCAAGGTCCCATCGGCCCGCCTGTGCATACCCCGCCAAGGATGGCCTAGTTCGGTATCCCAACCTAACTAGGGTTTTTTCATAGTTTTAGTTAGAATATAATAGCTAACAAACAAGTAACAAATGAATTGTAGTGATTGTTACACAATTAAAATGAAAAGGAAACCGAGAGTTTAAGAGGTATGATTAAAAAAAGGAGTTATAAATGACGGAACAAGAGAATTTGTAAATGATAAGAAAGTAAAAAGAATAAGATCAATTGTATAGAAAATGATTAAAAAAAAAAAAGAAATTATGACTAACATAATCAGAGAAATGATAGATGTTATAATAGAGGGGGTTCCTTGTCCCGAAAACAAGGGGGTTTCATACACCAATTTGGTGTGTGGCTTGGTGGTGATCTTTAAAATAGATTATTATTGCTCACAAGTTTAAATCGAGAAGAAGTAAGGTATGTATACTTACTTAGACTTTATCAATTAAATCACTCGTCAAAGAGAGTATCGCACACCAATTTGATGTGTGACTTTACAATAACCTTAAAAAGTAAATTATTATTATTATTTAATAAGCAAAATATAAAATATAAATGATAAATAAGAAAAATTGTAAAGACTAAAATAATATATGTATTATAAATATTTAAATAATAATGGCCCTCTAAGAATGTCCGTATTCAAGGTTTTTTACCGTTCAAGGGGCCATCTGATCTAGAAGTGACAGTTTAAAAAAGTTTTAATCCGAGTCGACGTATTAACTATGTTTGGTAATAGATGAAATAAATAATATATAATATTTATGATGTGTGTCACTTTTTTTTATGAATGGATCTTGAAGTGACCATAATAAGTTGTTTGTGGCCCTTACATGGACCATCCAAAAGTACTTACTAATTATTAAAAAGTAACACAACATCTGTAAGAGAGATTTTTCCCTGGTTGAACATAAAGAGGTTGAGGCCATCGTTCATGTCACATACTCTTGCTAAGGGTTGAATTTGAAACTGAAAGAAGGGTATTATAATAACTAGAGAATGTTTGTTTTCGACCTCTTCAAAATATATCGATCATATATAACATTCACAATATTCGTCTTTAAAATTTGTCTTTAAAATTCAAAGCTTATCTTCAAGTTATATTACAAAATGCGCCTACTCCAAATCTGCTCACTACTTTATCCACTAGTTTGGTTATCCATGCCCGGTTTTCAAATACCGAACCCACGTTCATCCTTCTTGATGGCCCAATATCTTGTATGCCAGATTGTCTATATTCTTCACATTTACATTCGAATAAAACAGTTCAATGGACAAACATTATAATATTTCTATATTAATTATATTTATATATACAAATTGTTCTTATTAATATTATAAAATACATATTTTTTTAATTGTTCACATGAATACTATTTGTTCAATCACTATTAAATATAGCATATGTTATTTTTGTTTGAAATATAAATAAAACAAAATTTATTTAATAATTCTAATGCATTAAACAAAATTTAATATTAAAATATAGTAAAACTTAATCCATATTTTGGAGTTAATTAAAAAACAAACAAAAACTTGATAATTAAGTGTTGCGACGTACAACTCCTTCATTTTTATTGGTCGGTGTTAGTTGAAAACTTTGATATCATTGATTCCAGATGATATGTGATGTAAGTATAACTTGTAGTATAATCAATTACTTTTCATTTTGCTTACTGCCATAAAAAAAAAATGATGCGCTACAACCTTTTTGGCTGGAATTCGTGGACTAAACTTAAATCTCCATGGAGAAGAAAAGTCACCAATTGTACTTCTACTTTTCATTGCTCTCAGTGTCCTCAAAGATGATGCCCTACAACCTATTTGGATAGAATTTCTGGACTACACTTATATCTCCATGGGGAAGAAAAAGTCATCAATTGCACTTATGCTAGTAAGAACACAAAATATTGATGGTAGTACAATTACCCCATAAATATTAATATTGATAGTAGTACAATTGATGATGCCCTACAACTTATTTGGATAGAATTTCTGGACTACACTTATATCTCCATGGGGAAGAAAAAGTCATCAATTGCACTTATGCTAGTAAGAACACAAAATATTGATGGTAGTATAATTACCTCATAAATATTAATATTGATGGTAGTACAATTATCCCATACATGTATGTGATGGAAAACACACAAAGTATTTTTAATTAAGTACAAAGGTGTATTATTGGTAGCAATGAAGAGAAATCAATATAGAGAAAAGAGAAAGTAGTTTATTAGAAGTATTAAGGATTATAAGAGCTATTCATTCAAGTATTATATGAGAAATACATGTTTTTCATCCAAATGGTCTTGATAGATAAAATCAAGGTCACGACAATGTTGTCATAAAGTTGAGGATGGCATTGCAAAAAAAACCAACATCAACACTCCTCGAAGTACAAAATCCTAGAGATGCCTAAAAAGCCATGTACCTCCATGATTGAACAAGTCAAAATATCATAAATTGTAATTGTAAGTAAAATCTTAATGACAATCATGTCTAAACATAAGGAGATACCTAATAAAAAGCACTTCTCCATCCCATTTTCATGAAGCCCTATCCATGCAACATATAGATCTTGTTAGGCTGCATGATTCAAGCTAATCATTGATTTGAAACGACATGTGAGTCAAGACGATTGAAAAATTTACAAAAAATTAAAACCTTAAAAACCTTAAGTTTTCATTAAAAAAATTCTAAAATAATGTGGTTATAAATAATCCTCATTTGATCGATAAGCTTGACATTTGGGCGATAAAAAACTCTCAAAATTCTTAAAAGCTCATATTTCCATAACAATAATCTAAAATGATGTTTAAATAATCGTTATCGATAGTAATAGAATAATCCTTACAAATAGCGGGGAACTTTAAACCTAAGAAACAACATTATTATAAAATTGTCTGAATAAGCCTATACTCTTTACCGCATATTCCTTACCAAAACTTTTATGGTTCTATCCCCTATAGTTTCAACAGTTCATTCTATGTGGTGATTAAGGTTTACTACCATCAACTGAAATTATACAATTGTGAATAAGTTGAAATACTACTACGTTATACTTATTAGTCTTTGCCCTTCGGGCATGGGGATTATTAGTAAACGGTTTTGTGCATTTCTATTATTCATGCACAGGAACTGATGGTCGTCTTTTCATGTTTTAAGATAAAGTTTTGGGTAATTTGTGCATTTTTGAAGTGGTATTTCATTCGTTTATCCAAGGTTTTATATTTGAATTTTTATTTGACCTCATATCGAGGCAAAAGAGGCTTTTCAATCATAGGGAAAGGAGAACATGAAACTAAATAAACTGGATATGCATGAATATTAAGTTTCAACTTAGCATTAATTCTGAAACATTAAATGTTTAATGTCTTTGGACGCATAAAGTCCATGACCCCTTTGCAATGTCTGGTGGTGGTGTTTCACAGCGGCACTCGGCACTTGCAGAGTGCTGGGAAGCCGTGTCTTTGGGCATTTGAGCACTTGGTCACTTGCATGCCCCGCACTTGGTCACTTGCAGGCCCCTTGCAAGTGCTATAATAACTATAATGTCTGCACAAATCTCTGCAAAATGGCCTTTGTTAACTTAGCTGTTATAATTGGACCTGCCGCTCATAGTCCCGGTATCCTTCATTTCAGCCATGCCACAGCTACTATAGCTACTGCGTCAATTACTATAGCTATTGCGTCAATGGCTGGATCAATTGTCGCTCATAGTCTCGGTATCCTTCCTTTCAGCCATGCCACAACTATTTTAGCTACTGTGTCAATGGCTTAATCTACTGCATCAAACTCAGAAGGTTAGTAAATACCAATAGATCGCGAAAATTATCCCCTTCTCATATTTCTATTGCTTAGTCATGATCAAAAAGAGAAACTCAAATTAGAGAGAGGCATAAAACAGATCAACTTACTTTGTGTTTCTGTCCAGTTGTTCTCCAAATGAAATTATTGGAATAGCAGAAGCAAAGAATATATATATTGTGAGAGCAAGGATCCTGTTCAAGCACCATTATTCCAGAAATGTTTCAGAGTATATAAGAAAATTCCTCTGCATTGGAGACATGCTGACTAAATTACTATATACCTTGTAAATGAATTTAAGATCCTAGTTATTTTTAGATAACAAATATAAACATTTAAAAAAAATTCCAACTACTGTAGAATTTAGATTATTTATTATTCCCGTATAGTGCAGAATTTAGAATTATGATTATTTATAAATCATTGCATACTATTATTCCTTGTTAAAAAAAATTCATCCAATTTCAAGGGAAAATACAAATAGAGCAAACATACATCATGTAAATATATTTTCCCGTCTTAACCGTATCATACGACAAGTGGGAAGCACCGAAGAAATCCGTATCATACGACAAGTGGGAAGCACCGAAGAAATTGAAAAGAAACATCTTCCAAAATTATAAACAACAATCATTTTGATGGACTTTTGAAGAGAAGGTAGCAGCTACTACATTATGATATTGTTGGATGTAGTTTCTTCTCTCTGTTATTGCACAAGCCATCCTAAGGTAAATAAAATATGGTAAACTTTATTTTGTTTTCACTGACTTTCATCGGTGGTCATTTTTTTATGGATGCGTTTTATCTTGGGTTTTGTAGGTTGAACATAATTGGTTTGCATAATTATTCTTCTAAGATGCCTTGCCATCTCCGTAAAGTTGTAATATCTCTGTTCTCTCTGTAAATATGTGTTGAGTAAAGTTGTAATATCTCTGTTCTCCCTGTAAATATGTGTTGAGTGAGTCAGAAAATGTTAGACAGGTTTTTAATATGAGGATAATCATTATTCTCGAAAGTTGGGTAGAAATTGTTTTATTAATAATTAAAAAATATTTTTAGTAAATTATATTTAGAGCTATTATTATCAATAAATATTTATTGAAAATAATTAAATATAAAAGTCAAAGTCATTAGTTTAGCTTCATGTGTACAACATATATATACACACTGACATTGAAAAAACTAGATGCTTTATAATCAAAAGAATTATGTCATGTGCACAATAAATCTCTCACCCATTTCAAGGAAAGTTTCTTTAGAATTTATTAACATGGTTTAATGTCAATGTGAGTACATATGTATACACACTGACATTGAAAAAACTAGATGCTTTATAATCAAAAGAATTATGTCATGTGCACAATAAATCTCTCACCCATTTCAAGGAAAGTTTCTTTAGAATTTATTAACATGGTTTAATGTCAATGTGAGTGATTAATATTTATTGAAAATAATTAAATATAAAAGTCAAAGTCATTAGTTTAGCTTCATGTGTACAACATATGTATACACACTGACATTGAAAAAACTAGATGCTTTATAATCAAAAGAATTATGTCATGTGCACAATAAATCTCTCACCCATTTCAAGGAAAGTTTCTTTAGAATTTATTAACATGGTTTAATGTCAATGTGAGTGATTAATATTTATTGAAAATAATTAAATATAAAAGTCAAAGTCATTAGTTTAGCTTCATGTGTACAACATATGTATACACACTGACATTGAAAAAACTAGATGCTTTATAATCAAAAGAATTATGTCATGTGCACAATAAATCTCTCACCCATTTCAAGGAAAGTTTCTTTAGAATTTATTAACATGGTTTAATGTCAATGTGAGTGATTATCCAACTTGGTTATCTTCACTATGCTAGTTCTAGTAACATACACTATCTGGGATTTTTTAGATTAAGTTTTTTGGATTCTTTAAATACATACTATTATATAACAGATTTTTTTAGATACATGCTATGCTATCATATAACAAAGTAATGAACTAGGTTCTAACATCTTGTTATTGATATTCTTATCATATCAAGTCTTTTATTTATGTTTCTATACTATCTGATTCTACACTATCTTATTGAACTCTACAATAACACATTGTTCTTGAAACTCCATGAACTCTGCAATAACACATTGTTCTTGAAACTCCGTGAGATTATTTAATCACAATGATATCTAATAAATCAAGTTTGCAGTTCTAAAAATTGAATTAATAAATCAAGTTTACAAATTTGAAAGAAACCAAAAATACACTATAAAAAACCAAAAACCGAAAAAACTATAGTGCACATGCATTCTATGCATTCTCTTGTTTTGAATCTCAACCAGAGAAAGCAAGGACTTGTTTCCTTTGCAACTCCCCTTGTTCTATCATTCGAAAAAATAATTCGAAAAACTATTGAGCCTTTGCAAATAAGTGAAGAAAGATAAAAAATAAAATATACGTATAGCAGAGGATCCATATGGACAACATATATCCTTGGGTCTACAAAATATGAAATGAAAGGTCCATTTGTATGCGCTCCACTATGCTTGTTTTTATAGTGTTATTTTTTTAATATTTTTTTGTTGCTAGTTGCCATCTTGTATAAGGTGACAGAAAAGGGATGATATGTTGTATAGCTAGAAAAGGTGTTCAATCCATTTAATTAATACAGAGACTGGAAGATAATTCATCCAACATAACTCACAAACTTTTCCACAATGTTGCAAAACTGTGTATATATAAAAGAAAACACACATAGAGTATTCTAATTTTACTTCTCACAAATGCGTAGTATTGGTAGAAATGGAGATCGATCAATATAAAAAAAGAAAATTGATTTATTATAAGTATTAAGGATTAGAAAATTGATTTATTATAAGTATTAAGGATTAGAGGTTGTTCATACTGGTATTGATCTGAGAAATATGTGCTATCCATCCTTATAAAATTTTAAATTCGGGCCATAATGTTGTTAGAAATTTGAGGATGCCATTGTAAACAAAAACCAACCTCAACACTCCTTAAGTGTAGAATCCCAGAGATGTCCATGAAACCATGTTCCTACATGATAAAACAAGTCAAGATATCATAAACTGTAAGTGAAATATTACTGGAAATCATGTGTAGACAGAAGCACATACTCGATAAAAAAGTGTTCTCCACCCCAATGCCATGAAGGAATACCCATGCTACATATAGATCCTTAGGGTTGTAGGTTTCGAACCATCATTGGTTTTAAACAGCATGTTAGTGGAAGCATACAAAAAATTTTGTGTCATTGTAACGAAATTGCCCAACCATTGTATTCAAGAGATATTGAGCAGCATTAAAGAACCCTACATAGTAACCTAATTGATAGTAATCGAATCAGAAGTAAATAACTCGATGGAGTAAAAAATCCCACTGATAGTAAAAATGAAAAGACAACTTGCAAAGCCAAATCCCTATGTGATGACCTAGTGAGTGTTGTAATTCTTTGAACAGCCTTGTGTTATGAGTGTCAAAAAGCTCTGAAACTTCCTGTTCAACCTGTTGTTGAATCCTTGGAAGGAAAGTGAGACAACCGAAGGACTATCAAATGATGAAGGGGTATAGTTCCTTTGATGAGAAAATCTATGGGGAATGAGAGTCTGTGAGGTGGGACTACTACTAGAATTGGTGTCATTGGTCTTGTCTTGAATTTGTGTGTTCTTAGACCTTAGTTTGACTTATGTAGCCTTTTCCCTGGTGGACTCATAGACCCACCTCGGGGGTGACCTGTTATTGAGAATGAATGAACAATATAGTCTTCAGCCAATCGATGATTTTAATTAAAAGATAATTGTTCTTTATATGTTTATTATGATTACAGAGTTTTTTTTTATGTTCATTATGTTATGCTATAGTTGTATATAATTATACATGGATTATATGTTGCAAAAGTGCATAATTGTGTCCATATGCAGAGCATATTAATTAATAAATAGTATCAAACAATTAATGATATGAATTGAAGAAAATTCCAAAATTCAGTTCAGTGTTTACAAAGGGTGTATTTTTAGTGAGGGTGCTTAGGTCCTAGGTACGTTAGAGGTTCCAACATTCGAACTCATAGTTATTGCCAAAAATAATTGGTCTTGTGTTTTCCCTAGATTACTTGTTGAAGCCATTAAAAATCAATCAAAGAAATTGAGTGAAGGTTATTTCTTTATTTCTTCTAAAAAAAATTAAGTTTGTCCACTTTTTTTAACCCCCCTTTTTTTTCTCATTTAATTTTCATCCATACCCTAACTTTGTGCTTTTAATATAGCAAAATTTGATCACTATTTAACCATACACCTAATAAAATAGAAACTTCACCCAAATTTAAAACAAAAGCTCCAATTCACCTACTTATGGTATGTTTGTTCCTTTGAAACCATTTGAACTTGGCTTTGGGTCTTTTATGCAATTCCTACATATCTTGACTCCTCATATCTATGTCTTCCATGATCTATCTGGATTAATGATCTATCTCTCTCCACTCTATGAAAAGTGTTACGAACATACTCAGATACAATGTTAAATTGATAAACAGAGACAAATATGAAGAAAAACACCAGATAACCTATGGGGTATGGCTTACCCTTCTCATTATTAAACATATTTTTTACAATAGAGATTTAACAATCCTAGAAGTTTGATACGGTCAAAACTAAATAGAAAAAGAACAAATCAACTAATCACCCAACTAACTAACCTATGCATACTCTATCGGTCAACACTATGATAGAAATACTAAAACCACTGAGAGGGGGGGGCTGAATGTTCCAGCACCAACATCCAGTTACATAGGCTCCAACCTGCATAACAGAGAACACTAGTTCTCCCTTGCACCTCCCTGCCACCCTAGTTTCTCTGGCTGCAACCAGATGGAAGCTACAACTCCCTGTGTTTAAGTTCCCACTTGAACCTCTGAGGACAACAGTCCTCCCGAGCACCTCCCAACCACCCTTGAATATCAAATAATGAATACATAGACAATTACTCAGATAAATCAATTCTTACCTTCCTTTCTCTGTTCTGTAAGTCTCATCTTCCACAAATTGTTCTGCAAGTATTCTCTTCCTCTATCTATTCAGCAGGTCTGCTCTGCATCAACTCGTACTCTCATTCTTCTCTTCTTCAACTCGTTCTGTTATTCTGCTCTGCGTTTTCTCTTGCTCTGCTATTTTGCTCTTCGTTCCATTTCACTCTGCACCTATACTTCCTTTCTTACCACGCATCCTCTTATGTATTCTTTCTTATTGTTTCATTCCTTTCCTGTCCAGAACAACCAACCTGACACAGTCTGTTTCATCTTCTTTTATACAAACGAGCACGACATTTTAACTTCCCAACTCCTTGGGCAAAATGACGACAACTGTCCAGCCAACCAAAACGCCAACTGATCGACAACTAATTTGCGATCATGAGTCTGTTTCACTAATAGATTTGTAACTGAAAAGTTAATCTATGAGAAGGAATAGTAACCCTCCGATTACATTCAAGTTTTATCCACCCCGTTGGATGACCTTTATTATTCTTGCCTTTTTAAAACGGATTTCGACATTTTGGCATTCTTGTGCCCAAGTGTCTCGACACTGCATGTCGTGATCTCTGAAACCCCGAAATGGAGCTTATCTGGACTGACTCCTTCTCTTCTCATGACCAAGGGCTGTGACCAAGGCTTTATGTGAAAGGTGCTTTTGCGATTTCGCATATCGCGAATTCGTAATTCCTTATGTTCAATGTTCCTGTCACCTCCAAATCCCGATCTGGGAAATTCCATAATGAAATCAGAGCAACGATCCAGATTATATCTAGATCTGATGGTTCATATTAAGTCGAGATATTACTGATCGCGATTTTGACATTCAGGATGATCGGTGTTTTTGTCAACTCGAATTCCCGATTCTCGACATTCAGTAAAAAATTCGAATCAATGGTCCAAATCACTTCTTGATCTGACGGTTGTTGTTACATTGCGATTTCGCCTATCGCAATTTCGTAAATGTTGCATAGTTTCTTCTGCCTCTCCATATCGCAATTCATGAAACTCTGATAAGGGATTAGATCAATGGTCCAGATCGGATCTTGTCTTGACGGCTGCGATTAAATTGCGATATTGCATATCGCGAAATCGAGGTTCTTGTTGCATTTGCTTCAAATCGTGATTCACGAAACTCCGATACGGGCTGTGATCAACGGTCCAGGTTATTTCTTGATCTGACGGTCTAGATTCAATTGCGATTTCTCATATCGCAAAATCGGCATTCTTAATGCATTGAGTTCTTTGCCTCTTGAGTTCGCGATCCCTGAAACTCCGATATGAAGTTAAATCAACGGTCCAAATCTAATCTTCTATTCAGCGGCTGCGATTAAATCGCAAATTTGCATATTGTGATTACACCCACTTCTCCTTCCATTTTAAAGATCGTGCAGGTTCTCTTCGATCCAACGGTGGTCAGACCCTGCACTCGGATCTGACGACTAAAATATATCTCTCTCTTCAATAATCAGAGATTCTTCTTCACAAACTTTCTCTCATGCGCTGCTTTCGATCATTCGTTGTACTTATCTTTTGTACTTATCTTTTGTTTGCCTGTCAATTACAAACTTGTTGTTCTCATGTCATCTTCACTATTGCCATCAATGACAAGCATTCACTATCTGTTAACTGTCTGTTAAATATTTTCCAACACACTAGAGATTATATACTTTCTCCACTCCATGAAAAGTGTTACGAACCTACTCGGATACAATGTTAAATTGATAAACAGAGAAAAATATGAATAAAAGCACCAAATAACTTATGGGTATGACTCACCCTTCTCATTATTAAATAGATTTTTTACAATAGAAGTTTAACAATCCTATAGGTTTGATACGATCAAAACTAAATAGAAAAAGAACAAATCAACTAATCACCCAACTAACTAATCTATGCACATTCTATCGGTCAACGCTAGAGATTATATACTTCAAAAATTGTCATCCCCTCACGCGACACACAAGGCTAGTCGAGGGTTTCGAACCAGTCACTTCACATAACAAAGTGCCTTAGAAATACACTCCAACATCAACTATTCTACACCCCGGGGGCTGGTAGATAAATCATGTTAAAAAGATATATTTTTTTTTAATTAATCTAGTTGAAAGGAAAAAGCAAATATACACTGGCAATTGAAGGGAAAAATCCTCACGATGAAGATAGTTTCTATCACATACAAGCTAACACAACCAAAACCCACACCCTCACTAACAATAAGAAATCTTGAATACAAAGATTCTCAGAGGGCCATCAGATCTAGAAGTGATAGTATCTGAAAGTTTTAATCTAACTCAAAGTATTAAATATGTTTGGTTGTAGATGAAACAAGTGTTGGAAATAGTAATTACAATTCAGTGAGATTTACGTCTCCATTGATTTGTCAGTCAGTTTACAAATACAAATTCACAAGTTTACTCAAACTCAATTTTGATAGTCGGCAAGCAAGGGAGTTATTTAATGAAGTCGATATTTATCTTTCTCGAGTCCAATTAAGTAGATAGAACTTAGTCGAATTTATTGTCGTCTTTATTGTTAAGTCCATTAGCTTCTACATGAAGTTTTAGTCTCAGTGTATATATATTCGAGTATATATGAATTTGATAGACAGAGGAAACAAAAAACATAGAGAAGATAGACACATAATAGAGAAGCAACAAAAACTAAAGATAGTCGAAGAATTTTGAGAGCACAAGCTTTGTCTGTGTGTGTTTTGTAAGTTGCAGAAATAGCTCAGAAGTTGTTGGAGCCGAAGCTCGACACAGTATTGTAATTTGTATTAGCGCACAATGCCAAGTTTTATTTTAATATCAAGTATTTTGCATGTTAACAATTTCATGTGTATTTCTGAGTTTATATGCTAATTATAACATTGCGTTGTTTCTGTGTCAATAAATCATTTCATTAAGTGTTTCATTAAGTCATTCCAAACTAAAGTTACACTTGGAACATATATCCAAGTCATTGTCTTAGGCAAAGGAAGTATAAGCATTTTAACTTTGCAAGGAGAACATAAAGGTATGCCTGATGTATATTATGTTTTTGGTATAAAGCATAATTTGATGAGCATAGGATAGTTGTTACAGAAAGGATGTTGAATCTACATGGAAGATACTCACTGTGTGATTATGGACATATATACAAGAAATCATCTTATTGCAAGAATCTTGATGACAAGTAACAAAATGTTTCCATTGACATTAAAGCTAACCAAGAAGAAAAATATAGTGAAAATTGTCTATAAAGAAAAAAATGTGTAGTCTGACACTTCATTTATAGCAGAAAGTGTGAGTAGTTCCAAGGAAGGAAAACGTAATGTGCACAATCTTAAGGAGAAAGTGGCGAATAGATGCAAGAAGCATTCTAATCTGAAGTACAAGATGATTCTTGGCTATGGCATTTCATATTTGGACATTTAAACTTTGTAGGTCTAGAGCTACTACACACAAAGGATATGGTAAAAGGATTTCCATTGATTGAAAAACCAGAAAGAATATGTGAAGGTTGTATGTTTGGAAAGTATCACATAGAATCATTTCTAGTTTGCAAGTCATATAGAGAAAAAGATCCACTGAAAATAGTACATTCAGATATATGTGGATCAATGCAAACACCATATATAGGAGGCAATACATATTTTCTAACATTCATTGATGATTTCTCAAGAAAGACATGGATTCATTTCCTAAAGCATAAATCCGATGTATTGGGTTGTTTTCAACAACTCAAATCACTTGTGAAGAAGCAAAGTGGTTATTACATCAATGTTATAAGAACTGATAGAGGAGGAGAATATGTTTCAAGAGAATTTCAGAACTTTTGTAAAGTTCATGGCATCTACAAACAATTCACTACGTGGTATACACTATAGCAGAATGGTGTCACAGAGAGAAAGAATAGGACCATCACGGAAATGGCGCATAGTATGTTGGAAGCCAAACATTTGTCAAATGAGTATTGGGTTGAGGAAGTAGCAACTGTAGTATACATATTGAATAGATTCTCGACAAAGAGTGTGAAGAACAAAGTTCCTCAAGAAGCCTGGACAAGAATGAAGCATAATGTGGCGCACTTAAAAGTTTTTGGTTGTGTCGCATACACACATGTTCTAGATGAGCTGAGAAAGAAGCTAGAAAACAAAGGACATAAATGTATATTTGTTGGATACTTTGAAGATACAAAAGGCTATAAGTTATATGACCCTATTGCAAGAAAATTCATAATCATTCGTGATGTTCAGTTCGTGGATAATGAAGCATGGGATGGAAGCATAGAAAAGAAAGTCAAAATTATTGATGCTATGGAGCATGATGACACAAACAAAGAAAAAGTTGCTCAAACACCAAGTACAAGTCAGTGCACAGTTCCTTCTACAATTGCGATGCAAATCTCAACACAATCTACTCCAGTGAGATCAATAGATGTGCAGTCTACAACTAGAGTGCATCAAACTCCTGCAAGTAGTCTGAGTAGTTCTACATCTCCAGATCCAACATTAGCAAATCTGCTACCAAAAAAGACAAGTTTGCACGACATCTATAACAATGACACACTAAACTCATTTTTAGTTTTTGTTCTAGTTTCAAAAATAGATGATCCATTAACTTTTGAATAAGTTGTCAAAGATGATGTATGGGCTCAAGTAATGGATGAATAAATCAGATGCATAGAGAACAATCAAACATGAAAATTAGTAGATGTACCTGAAGACAAGGATGTGATAAGTGTTAAGTAGATTTATAAGACCAAGCAAGATGGAGAAGGAAATGTGTAGAAGCATAAGGCAAGGCTAGTTGCAAGAGGTTTTACACAGCAACCTGGAATTGATTTCAATGAAACATTTTCACCAATTGTGCGCATGGACATAGTTAGAACTGTGTTAGCCATTGCAGCACAAAAAAATGGCCATTTTTATCAAATGGATGTAAAGTTAGCATTTTTAAATGGACATTTAGAAGAAGTGTATGTAGAACAACTACAAGGCTATGAGATTCTAGGAAAAGAAGAAAAAGTGTATAGATTAAAGAAAGCAATGTATGGATTAAAGCAAGCTTCTAGAGTTTGGTGCAGTTGCATAGATTCCTACCTCATTCAAAATGGGTTTCATAGAAGTGAATGTGAGCCAACACTGTACATCAAAGAACATCAACAAGGTAACATGATAATTATTTTCTTATATTTAGATGATTTTATTTTCACACGTGATTTTGGCATAGAAGAATTTAAGTCAGTCATGAAGGATGAATTTGAAATGACCGATTTGCGGCTTATGAGATATTTTCTGGGTATTGAAGTTCACCAGTCCAAAGGTGATATATTTATCTCATAATCTAAGTATGCGCATGAAATATTGAAAAGATTCAATATAATAAATTCCAATGCAACCCCAACACTTGTCATAACAGGAATGAAGTTAAACAAGGAGGATGAAGGGTCCAAGGTGGATCTCGCATTATTTAATAGAATGGTAGGCAGTCTTATGTATCGAACAACAACAGGACCTGATATTATGTATGGAAGGAGCCTAATTTCAAGGTTCCTGGAAACTCCAAAAGAATCACATTGGAAGGGAGAAAAAATAATTCTGACATATGTGAATGAAACAAAATAATTTGGCATTATGTATACTACTTCAGAAGGCTTCAGACTTAAATTGGATACACTGACAATGATTGTGGAGGCAACATAGATGACAATAAAAGTACCTATGGGTACACATTTCATTTTGGAATATGTATAGTATCATGGGAATCAAGGAAGAAGCCCATAGTGACTCTCTCTTCAGCAAAAGCTGAGTATGTTGCAGCTACAAGCGCAACTTGTCAAGTAGTTTGTATGAGAAGAATGTTAAAATATTTGTTGCAGGAACAACATGAACCATCTACAATATTTTCTGACAATAATTCTGATCCGGATTATTTTCAGCACGAAATGAGATTGGAGATATAATAAAGAAATGC
>CBVK0102058206.1:0-26496 GCA_900067695.1 Picea abies
TCCTGCTGAACCGCTCTTCCGATCTCACGAAACTCCAAGCCCATCAGAGAGTGGATCGGTCATGTGGTAAGCGTCACCAGTGATCGCCCCACCAAGGTACTCGGCTACTATGGGAGCTCCTCGCTTTATTGCATGTTCAAGACTTTCCATAACCTGGTTTTGGAGAAAAGCCCATGTTCTCAAATTTCCCATAAGGAAGGATATTTGAAAATTTTATTTCACAAAATGGGTTATGCCACGCAGATACACAGTTACTTGAAACTGAAAGCATTGCTAACGATTTTATCCCAACAGGCTAAATCATTCAGATCAGTCAATGGAATCAATGATCAGGGTAGCAGTTCATTGTAAATCTGATGCTCCACTTTGATTGGTATTTTGCATCTTATGTTCTACATTTTGCAATCAGTAACATAAAAGAAAAATCCATAGCGGTTGAGTTCAGCTTAAGCTCACCAGCACGCCGGCACCTTCACCCATGACAAATCCATCACGATCTTTGTCCCACGGTCTTGACGCTGTCTGTGGGTCATCATTCCTCTGTGAAAGGGCCCTAAGGGAAATAAATCCACCCACTATTGCTGGCACAATCAGAGCATCTGTGCCACCTGCAAGCATGATGTCTGCTTCACCTCCGCGAATATGGTTTGCAGCTGCATATAAGCAGTAATTTGCTGTTGCACATGCTGCCGAAATTGAGTAGGTTGGACCCATTAATCCCGTATCAATTGCCAACAATGCAGATCCCATGTTTGAAATTATATAAGGAATGAAAAATGGCGTGATCCTCTGGTAGCCCTTCCGCACAAGAGCCTCCATTCCAGCAGAGAAGGTTGGAACGCCACCAATCCCGCTTCCCAACAGCACCCCTACACGGCTCTTGTCTACCTGTGCAGGGTAGAATAGTCCTGAGGTTAGTTAATGCAGAAAAGTTGATGTTTAGTTTTATCAGTTAACATCCTTTATGACCTAATTTTTTTTTTGCTAATTAATACATGGATTAATAGCAATATCTATCTTAGTTGAGCAATCCAGAAATTGCTTCCGCAACATAATCTTTTTAGAAACCATATATTTGAAGAAAAATAGAGCCGAGTGCATAGAGATGACTAATTCAACACAATGATAATTAACAGGAAATTCAATGAGTTCTAACTTTTAGAGGAAGTTAAAGGTGGATAAGACTATCTGAGCGCATTAGTATTACTTGACTTACATGTCTTTCAATCCCACAAACAATGAAACTGATTATTGTGACGTTGATTGTGTTCATTAACACTGGCATGGATAGGAGGAGATATTTTGTTTTGTTGGCTTACTGTCTCTCTCATATATCTACAAATGACATATTTAACCAATTTAAAAAGGGTTCAGACTAACATTTCATTATTGTCCCTAGTCTTGAGAAAAATGCACTTTAGTTTTAAAAAACTGAAGTGTAACTATTTTCGATTTGAAATAAAGTTCAAGAAGGTTTATGAGAGAAAGCTTTGTCTCCATAACAGCTTTTATTTCTCAGATTTCTTGTTTATGATGACTATGTTAAAACTTAAAAGGAATTCCCTCTTCAATAGGTTCTGCAGATTTTTACAGCTGTGATGAAAACCACTACAAAACACTTTGATTCTATAAGGAGATTAGATTCATATTTCAGATTGAGAAGGTGCTTGAAGTAGGAGTTTATTAAAACATTTAGTACCCAATCCAAGTCAAGTGCTATCTATTTGATTGTTTTCACAATGCTTGAGTTTGGAATAGTGGAAGAATTGGACTTGAATGACTATTGGAACCCATATATAACATGTCAATATGGAGATGACCCCAAAAATGAGAAGAACAAGAGCAATAACCACAAGGATCAACCCTTTGAAATGTTGCATTTCCTAGTTTTTTGACATGGAGGCCTCACTTGTTGTAATGTTGTTGTTGAAAAGACAATAGTTAAATGACCAAAACCCAAACCAGAACACATCATACAAAGCCTATGTTTTGAGTTGCAACTTATATAAAAAGTTTAGATTCAATGTAGTACAAAAAAAATGGATGGGAAAAATGATAATGTTGTTCAATCATTAATGTACATTGTCAAAAGAAGATACATGCCCAAAATATCCTCGAAATATGTCTAGAACATCACTAAAATTTGTCAAGAGCGTCCTCAAAATCTATCCAAAACTTCTATGAAATCTGCTTGAAATGTCTTCAAGATGGCCAACAAATCCTCAAGTCCCTCATGAAGTCCCTAGCAATTTGGGGATGTTTCCTAAGGGTCACCAAGTCCTTGAAATGTCGAAACACTAGAACGAAGGGTATGGGTTTTTTTTTAGCAGGACGATCCTTGTGCAACATAGCTATTCACCATGGTCTGAAATTTGGTTACCGACAATATACAAATTTGAATACCATTCTCAAAAAACGTCATTGTTCCATTAATATGGTCCCTCCTCTCATTGAAGAAAATCTCTTTCTTCTAGTCCCCTTGAAGTTTTAAACACTTCCTTCCTGCTGAAATTTTAAATTTCAGCATAAACCATATTTTTAGTAGTTAAATGGATGTAGAGTAATGAATTGAAATTAGTGTTTATTTTTCTCATCCCAATTTTTGTAGCACTATGAAGTGTCCCTAAAATAAAAAAATTATCCATCTCCTTTGAATTTGTGGAATGGATACTTCAAAACACTTGGAAGAGCACATTGAAATTCAATATACAGTGAAATTATCAACACGATGGTAAGTAACAAGGAATAAAATTATTTAAATTTATTTGCACTGTGAAGTTGTCCGAAGTTTTTTTTAGATGTATGATGCGAAGTGGCTCTTAAAAAATGCAAATTTATTAAGGTTATCAAATTAAGGGTTAAAGTTTTAAATGATGTGGAATGAAAGGAATAACAGACTGGATACAATAAGAAAGAGATACATAGAACAACAACAGATATCCAATGAACAATAACTTCTATTGAATACATAAAATAGACTAAAATTGTAAAATGGTAGAATTGAAAACAACTTGCTCGAATGGTGGTAGCTATCTCTGAGAAGAGATGTGGCTTCTACGCACATCCATCTGAGTAGAATGATTATAATGAGGCTCCAAAGGACTTTTAAACATTAATCATGAATGACAAAACCCTAGACATCCAAAAACCTAACCCTAGGAGATGAAACACCAAAAGTTATGTGGGCCTCGATGGGTAAGTTTGTACCTCAACTTCCCGGGGTCGTAACTTTTGCATACGACCTCCGTTTTAGGCGCGGGATAGCCCGTTGGAAAGGTATTTTCGAGAACTACACATTATGTTGTCAAAATCTGACTCTGTCTATAGTTTGATTGTGGCAAGTCAAAAAAACATTGTTTAGGGCCCCAAAATGACCCTGGAAGTACAAAAAGATGTATTGACATGAAAAATTACAAAACAAGCCAGTTGGATTAGGTGGGAGACCACCAATATCCACCTGAAAGTTGTGTATGGCTTCAGATAGTCCTGGAGTGTAGAACCCACAATTACAAAGAATGATAGAAGAACATGTTGAAATAAAAATTGTCAAGAGGATCTAGTTGGAATAAGTGGGTGGCACCAATATCCACCTGGATCAGTCCTCCCCCCTTAGGAAGAAATGGTCTCCATTGCATTGAGTGCCCCCATCAAGTGAGGAAACTTATGTTGAATTTGGCCGGTGAGCCACTTGCCTTGGTGTAGGAGCTTCCCTGCCATGACAACCCAATAAAGATGGATCATCTGCTGGCGAGTGCCCTTGACCTGTGTGTCCACTATATAATCAGTGGATGCCTGTTCCATGTAGTCAGGGTTGAGCTCTGTTGGTGTCAACTATTCTGCGATCTCTAAAGTGTCCGATAATGGTGGAAAATATGGCCTAAGGAAGTCCACATTGAACACTGGGTGCAAGCCAAGGAAGGGTGGAGTGTTGAGCTCAAAAGAATTGCTACCCACAACCTTGGTTATAGTGTAAGGCCCATAGTGAAGTGGGAGGAGATTCCAATGGGGCCCTGTAAGGCGCTCTTTCTGCAAATGTAACCAGACGTTGTCTCCCACTTGAAATTAGTGCGATACCTGATGTTGATCATGGCACGTCTTGTACTTAGCATTGGATTTCTATAAAATATCATGGACCTGTTGGCGGATGTGCTGAATCCGCTCAATGAATCTGGTGAATTTCTTAGCCTCAGACTGGACATGGAAAGATTCTTCCTGTGTGGTTGCAATAGGTAGTGCAACATCAATGGGACCCAAGGGTTGGAATCCCAACCCCACATGAAATGGGATATGTCTGATGGAGTTATGGAGAGCCATGTTGTAGCTGTGATGAACATAAGGAAGACTCTCATCCCATGTATGTGGATGCTTAGAGTTGTACATGTGCACAATCATTCGATTGATGACCTTTGTCTACCCATCGGTTTGGGGGTGCAAAGAAGTGGATTTAGTGATCTTGGTGTACAATAGTGACTCAACCAAAATGTGTGAGGAACCTATTGTCCCGATCTGAGGTGATATGTTATGTGGTATCCTAAAATAGACCCACACTCGCTCGAAGAAGAGCTTGGCAGTATCTGTCACTGCGATGCTCTTCTTGCAGGCTGTGATAATGGCCATCTTTGAAAACCGATCAACCACCACAAATACACAATCATTTCCTTGATTGGTGGATGGAAGGCTAGACATATAATCCATCGAGATGGATTCCGAAGGCCTCTCGGGAGTATGAATAGGGGTGTATAATTCTTTCTTCTTGATGGTTGGCTTGGCATTACACAGACAGTGTAATATCTGATATACTTGCTAACGTCTTGTCAAAGTTTTGGCTAATAAAAATGTTTCTGTAAAATGACCATAGTTTTCTCCACGCCAAAATGTCCTGCCATTCGACTGTAGTGAACCTCCCAAATAATATTTTCATGCTTTCTTGTGGGAACACAAGGGTGCTCTAGATGGTATAACATTCCATACTGGCTATGAAAATCAGTGACATTCGCTCCTGTACCCAAGATCAGATAGGTGGTGGCGAAGTGAGGGTCACATTGATAAATTTGGGGCCACTCAGATGCCTCATGCCCACAGGAATGGAGCACTGTGGTGAGTGCAGCAACAGGAGGGCGACTGAGGTAGTAAGCGACACGATTTGTGCTCCATGTTTTATACTTGATGTTGATATGGAACTTTTGTAGGTATGTGGACCACTTTTGATGGCGGTCATTTTGCAAATTCCCCTGTGTTTGAATGAACTATAGAGGCTTGTGATCAGTGTGGATGATTGTCTCCTTTCCTAGAATGTAATGTTTCCATTGACGATTGGATTGCACAATTGAATACATTTCTTTGTCATAGGTGGGGTATTTCCGGACAGTATCTGAGATTGTCTCACTATGGTACTGGATGACCATGATGAGTGAGAAATACACCTACAACATAGTCAGAGACATCATTCTCAATCTCAAAGGGTTTTTGTAGATTAGGTAAGGAGAGTATTGGAGATGAGCACAAGCAATGCTTCAAATCATCAAATGTTTGTTGTTGTTCTTTCCCCCATGTGAAATTTTCCTTGTCACCACCCTTGGTTACTTGGCTGAGGGCCCATGCAATATGGGAGAATCCCAACATGAACCTTCGGTAGAAGTTAACAAGTCCCAAGAAGCTTTGAAGCTCAGTTAGTGTGGGTAGGGCTGGACAGTCATGAATGACTTGGATCTTAGCTGGATCTACATGTACCCCATTCTCATCAACAATGTAGCCCAAGTATTGGACCTTATTCATGCCAAAGGATCATTTTTCTAAGTTGGCATATAGCTTGTGCTGCTGCAGAGTACCCAAAACATGTTGAATATGTCGCATGTGCTCCTCCCAAGTTCTTTTGAAGATTAGGATTCCATCCAAACATACCACCAAAAAAGAGTTGGTGAAGGGTCTCAATACATCATCCTTCAATATCATGAAAGTTGTTGGTCCATTCGTTAAGATAAAGGGCATGACCAACCATTTGAAGAGACTTTGTTTGGATTTGAAAGTTGTCTTCCATACATCAGTTGGTTAGATGGGAACCTAGTAGTAGCCAGATTTAGGTCAATATTGCTAAAGAACTTTTCCCCCTTGAGTTGGTCGAGAAGGTCATCAATTTGGGGAATTGGGTACCAGTTCCTGGCTGTGATTTTTTATTAATTCTCTGTCATCAATGTAGAGCTGCCAGGTCCCGTATTTATTTTGCACCAACACAATTGGGTTTCCACAAGGGGAGGAGTTGGGTCAGATGTGCCCCTTTTGAAGAAACTCTTGGATCTGGCGCTTGATTTCATTATTTTCCATTAGCGAGAGACGATAGACTAGTCCATTAGGCAGTGATGCACTAGGGGTTAGATCAATTGGATGCTTGACTTGGCAGTGCATCAGTACCCCGATGGGTGAGGAGATGTCTCTGTACTCCTCCATGATCCCGTCCACTTGCTTCTTCTACAAAGAGAGGCTCTGTGTAGAGGTCACAGATGTGGCGATGACCTTCTTCTTACTGCGAGCATATAAAACAAATAAGAAGAACTTCCTGGTTTGTGAAATGACCTTACTGCATTGCTTAGCAAATATTAAAGAAATAGCGGTAGGCAACGCTACCTCTGGTATCCTGTACAATTGTCTACCCAAAGTAGTAATAACACTGTAAGGTCTAGACTCATACACAACATGTCACTTCCACAAATATGATTGGCCTAAAATAACATCACAAAGTTCAAGGGAAGCAATATCACACAATACCTCATCTTTGAAGGGATTGATGCTATAGGGAAGATGGCACTATTGGCTTACGCATAGATCTCATCCTTGGTGAATCCATTCAATGGTGTAGGGTTGTAGGTGCAGTGTTATCAACAAGTCCATCCGCTTGACAACCTCTACTGAAATTGTAATATTTCAGATATAAAAATTATGCAGAACAAAAATACAATGCTAGAAATGGAAGATAAACAACAATATAACTAGAACAACACCACAATATTACTAAAATGATAACAAAATAACACCGGAAAGAGCACTTTGATTATTGAGAGAAATTTTCACTTGCCTCTTCGAGGGGGAAACCTCCAGTTGAGCAGAGCTCTATTACAATAATATCCAAGAAAAAAATTCTCATACCCTCGACTCCTATTTATATTAAATATGTCTATCAAAAGAACCATCTAGAGGAAGATCCTTCTAGAAACGAAAGCTTCTATTAGGTCTTCTTACATTCAACTTATTCTTACTTATTGTTAGGCCTTATTAATATTGACATTTATTACATAGGAATATATTATTCTACCTACATGAGGGGTTAGGTCCCTAACATGTCCTCCCCCTTAAAAAAAACCTTGTCCTCAAGGCTTGAGATGTGGAAATTGTTGCAGAATGGTAGATGGTTCCTAAGAGACATCTGTTGGGGTTGTATCTTTCCACTGGACTAACACTTCCTTGATGTTTTTCTGACGCAGGCGACACTCACGCTGGTCCAAA
Source organism: Picea abies (assembly GCA_900067695.1). NCBI lineage: Eukaryota > Viridiplantae > Streptophyta > Pinopsida > Pinales > Pinaceae > Picea > Picea abies. The sequence goes on from CBVK0102058206.1 coordinate 7,498, forward strand.
AAGACTTCTGTATGTAGCCAAATGGAGCCTTCTTCGTCCAACTCGGGAAGGTTGGTTTGAGTTTGGCACTTAGTTCCAATAACCTTCTTTAAGAAGGAAACATGAAAAACAGGATGTAGCTTAGAATGAATGGGCAAAGATAACTGATAGGCCACCTATCCCACACGCTTGAGAACGGTATAAGGACCATAAAATTTGGGCACCATTTTATGACAATGGTGAGCCTTGAGGGAATTTTGCTTGTAAGGTTGCAATCGAAGAAACACCTGATCCCCTTCTGCAAATTGACGTTCAGAGTGAACTTGATCTGCTTGTTGCCTCATGTGATTCTGGGGCATGACCAGATTCTCTTTGAGGGTATGGAAAATAGCCTCTTGAATTGTAAGCATTTGGTCAACTGCTTGGACCTTCAAGACACCTGGTAAATATGAGAGAACTGAAGGTGTCTTTTGTCCATATACTGCTTCAAAAGGAGTCATGCGGGTAGCTGTATGGTATAAAGTGTTGTACCACCATTTAGCTAGTGGTAACCATTGAGCCCAATGATTTTTCTTTTCTGATGCAAAACATCACAAATATGTTTCCAAACACTTGTTGACAACTTCAGTTTGACCATCATTCTGGGGATGATAAGCTGTGATGAGATGCAATTGGGTGCCTTGTATCTTGAACAGTTCTTGCCAAAAAATGCTGGTGAAAGTTGGGTCGCGATCAGAAACAATAGAATGCGGCATGCCATGAAGCTTGAAGACTTGATCCATGAAAAGTTGAGCCACAATGGCTGTTGTAAATGGGTTTTGAATATCACATGAATGAGCATACTTGGAAAGGCGATCAACGACCACCATGATGACTGATTTATTTCCCGATTTAGGTAAGCCCACAATAAAATCCATAGAGATATCCCTCCAAATAGAAGGTGGAATCATAAGCAGTTGTAGTGTGCCAGGAGATTTGACTGTTTCACCCTTGTTGCATTGAGACACATCACATTCAACCACAAAATTACAAACGTCCTGTTTCATACCATCCCAGAAAAAAGAATGTTTGACCCTGTCATAGGTTTTGGTAAACCCTGAGTGCCCAGCTATGGGTGTAGCATGAAGCTCAGAAAGTATCATGGATTTAAGTTTTGACTCTTTACTTAAACAAAAATGACCTTTGTATCGAAGCTCATCATGGAGCCAAGAGTGCCCTGGGGAAACTGGAGAATTGGAATGCAATTGTTATATCAGATGCAAGCTTTTGGGATCGTGTAGCCATTCCTGGTGAATGGATTGGAGCCAATCTGGTATAATGAAGGAGAGAGAAAAAAGGGACCCTTCATTTTCATATTTTCATGAAAGTGCATCTGCAACCACATTATATTTTCCTTTCTTGTAAATGATCTCATAATCATATCCAATGAGCTTAGTCACCCATTTTTGTTGCTTTGGGGAGGAAATGTGTTGTTCCAAAAAATACTTGAGGCTTTGATGATTTGTCTTAATTCGGAAGCGTTTCCCTAATAGATAAGGGTGCCAAATATCAATGGCATGTAGAATAGCTAACATTTCCTTTTCATAGATTGATTTGCCCAAATTTCGTTCAGACAATTGTCTACTGGTAAAGGCCAAAGGCTGACCCTCTTGCATAAGGACAACGCTAATTCCTTTCCCTGAAGTATCACATTCCATGATAAAGGTATTTGTGAAATCTGGAAGTGCCAGAACTGGAGTGGTGCAGATGGCCATATTCAAGGTTTGAAAATCCTTAGCAGTTGCTGGAGTCCAGGTGAAAGAATTATTTTTAAGGAGTGCTGAGAGGAGTCACAATCTTTCCATAATTCTTAACAAACTTGCGATAATAACCTGTTAAGCCCAGAAATCCACACAATATTTTGAGAGTCTTTGGGTGAGGCCAGTCTTGCATAGCTTCAATCTTTTTAGGATCTACCCTGACATCATGATGGCCAACGAGATGACCCAAGTACTCGACTTCTGAGGCCCCAAAATCACATTTAGATTGTTTCAAGAAAAGTTGGTTCTGAGAGAGTAGATGGAGAACTCGATCCACATGAGAAAGATGGCCTGTCCAGGTTTTTCTATAGATGAGGATATCATCAAAGAAAACTAAGACAAAATGACGGTGAAAAGGATGGAAGACATGATTCATGAGGATTTGGAAAGTGGAGGGAGCATTACACAAACCAAAAGGCATGACCAAAAACTCATAGTGGTCCTCATGAGTTCTAAAAGAAGTCTTAGAAATAACTGCCTCTTTCATACAGATCTAGTGGTATCTAGAACGGAGATCAAGATTAGTAAAGAACTGGGCACCACTCAATTCATCCAAGATGTCATCAATGACAGGAATGATAAATTTGTCTTTAATGGTGAGTTTGTTGAGGGTGCGGAAATCAGGACACATGCACCAAGAGCCTTATTTCTTCATGACCATGACCACAGGAGAAGAGTAGGGGATCATACTAGGGCAGATAACACTTGCTTTAAGCAATTCTTGAACCATTTTCTCAATTTCATATTTTGGGAAAAGGGGTGACGATAGGGACGGATATTGGGAGGAAGGTTTCTTGTGACAAGGGGAATGGAATGATCATGAACACCATGGGAAGGGGGGAGTCCCTGGGGAGTGGTAAAAACCACTTGATGTGTAGAGAGGATGGATTGGAGGTCCTGCGACACAAAGGGTGTCTCAGTTGCTTGTATGGCATGGAGTTGGGAAATAATGCTCGAATGACCTTTTTTGAGAAGACTTTCCATGCGATGGGAACTAATGATCTCAGGGGAACCGATGGTGATGCCTTGGAACTTATATTGCTGGCCCTCCTAGTTGAATTGCATGGTTAATTCCTTAAAATCCATGAGAATGGGACCCAAAGTCCTTAGCGAGTCTACACCCAATACAATGTCACAACCACCCATGTCGATAGAAAACATATGATATTTTAGGTGGTAGTCACCAATTTGGGGACACACATTTTCACAACGCCCTCCACATTTCATGGACCTGCCATTGGCAATCATGATTTGAAAATTATTGATTGCACGGATATAGCAATTAGTTTCTTGGGAAATGTGGCGATGGATAAAATTATGGGTGATGCCACTATCAACAAGAATGATAACCTTCCTATGCTTGATGTAGCCAATTAGTTTGAGGGTTTGGGGAGTGGAGAATCCTATGAGAGCATTTAGGGAAATGACCAGTTCTACTTTGGGAGGGTCTGAGGGAGGGTTAATGTCGGTGGGTTCAGGGGACTCAGACACAAGGGGAGCTTCAACATCCTCTTTCAAATCATCCTCTGAGATGGCCATAAAAAGATTTTTTTCCTTACACTTGTGTTATGGAAAATATTTGTCATCACAATTATAACAAAGGCCTTAGGATTTGAGTTGACGTTCATCCATTTCGGCCCTAGTCAATTTTTGGATCTTTAGTGGAGTAGAAGGAGGAGTGGGATTTATTTTTTTAGTGCGAGGAATAAAGGAGGGTTTCTAGTTTTGAGAAGAGACAACCTGTTGTGATTTCGTAGCTCATTTAGTAGCCTCCACCCAACTCTAAGGCCGAGCCATGAGGACATGGGCACAAATCTCATCCTTGAGGCCACTGATAAAATATACTTGGAAAAAAGCTTCAGACATGACCTCTATACGAAAATCCAGTCGCTCAAAAGCAATGATAAAGTCTTCCACTGTGCCAAATTGTTTCAACTTTGTCAAATGGCTTAATGGTTGGTGTCAATGTCAAATCATTCATAAAGCTCTTCCACAAAGTGTGTCCAAGAAACATACCCTTGACGAACAATTTTTCTCCATTGCCACCATTGCCAACGTTCTTGATCTAGATGGAGAACACCATACTGGATTTTGGCCAAGTCATCTATAATGTCGTACAAAGAGAAATAATGTTCCATTTGAGTTACCCAACCAGTGGGATCCGAGCCGTCAAATTTGGTCACATCCACCCGCGGAAGGCGTAGGCCACACTGAAAGTGATGAGGATGATAATTATGGGAATGAGAGGAAGTTTCATCTTCGGTATGCAAAGGTGGGTCAGATAAAGGGGGATCTACAGGGATATGCAGTTTTGTGCAGATGATCGAAGTGACAGATTCAAGCTAGGTAGTCATGTCTTGTTTGAGGTCTTCTTTAATTTCCATGATTGAGGCGATGATGGAGGAATGCATGTTTTTATTGATGGTGGGAATATTGGCACTGAGATGTCTCACTTCTTGTCGGGTCTTTGTGAAATTAGATTGCAAGGTATTGAGGTGAGATTTCAAGTCTTGGCTACGTGTATGGGCCATGATGACGAGGGAACTGAAGAGGGGTGGGTGGGGTAAATAATTTTTCTGAAAAATTATAGGTATGAATGTGATAAGGGCGAAGAGATAAATCCAATGGAATAGGTCTCAAATAATGGTGCAAAAATTTCCATACTTTTTTTTTTCACCTGCGGAGTTATACTCCGGTCTGAGGAATACTGCAGTGATGAAATGCCCAAATGCTTAACCAGGAAAAAATGTGTAGTAATTTGGAAACTCGAACACAGTTGTGTGGCAATATATCCTGTTTGTTTTATTTTTTGTTTCTGTCCCCAAGGGTTAGGTATTCAAGGGTTCTACAGAAAAGGGTTTTCCCTGTGATATAGCTCTCTGATATACGTGCGGGGTCCAAAAATAGTGCTCGACCCAATATCTCAAGGCATTAGCTAAGGAGGCTAGACCGTGCCCTTATCGACCCAATATCTCAAGGCACCAAGTAAGGAGGCTAGACCCTTCCCTTAGCCATACTACCCAAATACCTAGGTACTAGACAATATCTTCCTGAGTGTTGTTCTTGATGGCACTATAACTTTCAGATGACCGATCAGTTTATCTAAAGAGGGATTCAAAAAATCTAGGCCGATCCGTATACATGTGTTGTCTGATGCACTACCACTCGAAGGGGTACCAACAGGGGTTACACGAGTGGCCAACGGATGTCCGCTTAAGTACCACTTGTATTTCCTGCATGTATGAGTCCTTGACCGCAGGTTTATGTGTGTAATGACAGATCTCTGTAGCTTAAAGACATTAGAATATGTCTCTACCCTGAAAAAAAATTTAACCCACAATTTTCTACCGAGGAAAGTGCTCTGATACCACTTGTAATATTCCAGATATAAACAATATGAAAAACAAAAATATAATGCTAGAATTGGTAGATAAACAAAAATATAACCAGAAAAACACCACAATATTACTGAAATGATAACAGAATAACACCAGAAAGAGAACTTCGATTACTTAGAGCAATGTTCACTTGCCTGTTCAAGGGGCAAACCTCCAGTTGAGCAGAGATATATTACAATAATATCCAAGACAAAAATTCTCATACCCTCGACTCCTATTTATACTAAATATGTCTATCAAAAGAACCATCTAGAGGAAGATCCTTCTAGAGGTGGAAGCTTCTATTAGGTCTTCTTACATTCGACTTATTCTTCCTTATTGCTAGGCCTTATTAATATTGACCTTTATTACATCGGAATATATTATTCTACCTATGTGAGGGGTCAGGTCCCTAACATAAATCAGGTTCTTCTGACTGCCACTATCGACAATGAAATGTAGTGGAGTCCCCTTTACCCACATCTGTGAGTGAAGAGGCATTCCCCTTCCTCTGGTTCTTCTAGTTCGCTTAGTTGGACTTTGGTGGTAGCGACATTGGCACTGGGTTCAACATCAATGATCTTCTTTCCACTTTCTAGATTTGATTCAAAGTTAGACTCTACCTCTAACTCATAGGATTTCAGCTTGACCACCAGTGACTTCCTAGAGAGACATTCTTCGGTGTTGTGCCAAGGGATTTTATGGTATTCACACCATTTTTCCCATGTCCTTCTTCAACTTCTCATTACCCTTCTTGGGTTTCGGCTTGGACTGGTTCTCCTGAGAGTATCCATATTTCCTCTGTCCCTTTTTTGTGGGTTGGGGCTGCCTTTTCCTTGCTTCGGCTGTGATTAGTTTTCAAATCCAAAATCTCACCTCTTTTTCTTAAACTTTTGCTCGATCTTGACAACATATCTATAAGCTGCACCTAATGATGGGATGTCCCGAAACTCCATTTATGTTTGAATGTATCTATATAGGAATTCATGGTATTTGAGAACCAAATGTCACACAGAGTCTTTGATACCCAATTTGGTGCGCAGTATATGGAAATTATTGGTGAAATCTGGTATTGTTTGGTCCCTTTCCTGACACGACGTGGTCCATCTTGTGTACTGGTACTTGTAGCTTCCAAAAAGGTAGTACTGTTATTTAATGGAATGCTTGAAGGAATCCCATGTGGGGGAAACCACAAATATTGAAGATTCCTCTATGGCCCTTTTCTCAAAGTGAGTGTCCCACCAATCCTTAACATGAGGGATGGCCTTGAGGAGTGCAAAATTAATCTTTTCACTGTTGGAAAAATTGTGGACTGAAAAATACCCTTCGAGCAGATTCAACCATTTATCTACAACATCCACATATATTAGTCCTTCAAATAATGGAATATCAAAATTTACTTATACCTTGAAGGGGGTTACATGACCACTTGATGAAGATGTGTCTCCTGTGGGAAGCCGCCGAAGGATCTGTGCATACTCTTCCATCATTGTTTTCCTTTATCATGTAAGGGTTTCCTTGAGAAACATTTTAAAAGGATCTCCTACTCCATCATCTTTCTTCTTGTCCTGCATGGATTTTTTCCGGGCTCGGCGTGGTCACTCTTGCAAAGGCTTGACTGGTTCAAGTCCCAACTTCTTATACCCATATCTTGTCGGGGACATGTAAGAAGAAAAATAAATGAAGAGTAGACTGCTCTAATACCACTGATCCAGATTTATGAGAGGAACAAAAGGAATAACATATAGAATACAATAACACAGAGATACAAAGAACAAAAACATATATCCAGTGAACAATAACTTCTATTGAATAAATAAAATAGGTTGAAACTCTAAAACTGCAGAATTGAAAACAACTTGCTCGAATGGTGGTAGTTATCTTTGAGAAGAGATGTGGCTACTACATGCATTTGTCTGAGAAGAATGATTACAATGAGGCTCCAAAGGCCTTTTAACATTACTCATGAATTCCAAAACCCTAGACATCCAAAAAACTAACCCTAGGAGATGAAACACCATAAATTATGTGGGCCTCGATGGGTAAGTTGGTACCTCAACTTCCTTGGGTCGTAACGCTTACATACGACCTTCGTTTTAGGCGCGTGATAGCCCATTGAAAAGGTATTTTAGAGAACTACACATTATTTCCTCAAAATCTGATTTCATGTATAGTTTCATTGTGGAAAGCCAAAAAAAACATCGTTTAAGGACCCAAAATGACCTTGGAAGTACAAACATATGTACTGACATTAAAACTTCTAAAATAAGCCAGTTGGATTAGGTGGGCACCACCAATATCCACCTGGAATCTATGTAGGGATTCATATATCCCCAAAGTGTAGAACCCACAATTACAAATAATTACAGAAGAACGTGTTGAACTAAAAATTGTCAAGAGGAGCCAATTGGAATAGGTGGTTGGCCACCAATATCCACCTGGATCACATGTACTACCCTCAAAACATTATCCTTGAGTGTGGAATCAAGGACAAAATAGATCCTATCTTTGTAGTAGATGTTGTCATCCATTACTTTTTACCCGCTATCCTGAATAATACCCTCCATCAACTCACATGAAAATGTGTTCTTGGAGTACTCCACCAAGAGAATGGAATTCTAGTCTGTTGAGATCTCTGTCATGGAGAAAGTTGAAGGTCTCTTAGATAGGGAGTCAAAAAATATGTTCTTCTTTCCTTTTACATACTCAATATCAAAATCGTATTCCTCCACCTTACTCACTCATTTATCTTCCTTTCATTTAGGTCCCACTGCTCCAAGAAATATCTCAATCTATTGTGGTCAGTCCTAACCACAAAGTGTTGTTTACGAGATATTTCCACCATGATTAGGTGTCAAAATCACAACATATCAAGACTGTATAGAGAAGATATAAATATTCTCTCCAAGGAAAGCACAAAAAAACTGAAAGAGTAACTACTTTACAAGGAAAATTTGGGGAAGAAAGAGGGAGAAAGGGTGCATCTTAAGTCTCCCGTTTGATGTCGATCCCACTCCTTGTTATTGATGAAATCTAGATCCTTCGCTGGAAATAACCTGGAAAATGGACACAATACCATAGCTGCTACGAAGTTAGTTACACGATCAAAGGGTATACATGTAATATATCATATTTAAAGTAAACTAAGTAAGAAAATACATCCAATGAACACATGATAGGAGGGAAAGCAAACTCTTCTATTAACACCAAATTAGAAAGGTAAGTTACAAACTTATCTCACCTTTGGCACTGTCTGGGTTCCTCTAAGATTCCCTCAAGCATCTACTCAACAACTATAATTTACCTTGGATGGCCAAAATAGGGATAAGGATACAACCAATGGCCATATTGATAAGAAAGAGATTATGTAAAAGGAGTTTCTAGAAATAAGGGGATGTTGCTCAGAGGATTATAGGAGAGGGAGGCTTGCTAGATGCTGGCAGCATAATATTGCACCAAGGGACATGACCTATCCTTAGCCCTCAAGTGTGATTTTATCTCTTCCCCAAGAGGTTTGGGGATTTGGATTTTGTTGTGTATAGGAAAGGGATGTTGGGAAACAATCCCAATCGAAAAACTGGATGGAAAACATAAAATTGTTTTATTTTTTATGATTTTTGAGGGCATATGGGGGTTGCACAATGGAGAGTCATGAATGTCCGATCTTTTCACTAGGGAAACCCATAGATATGCTCATAAGGAATGTTTTTTAGATGATTTTTGAGAGGCAATTTGGGAAAATGTCTAGAAATCTTTGGAAAAGGGTTAGGCCATGGCACAAATGCATAGGTGTGGAATTTTGTGCTATAACAAGTGTCCTTCAACCAGGTACTGTTTGAACTTGGACAGTACATGTATGATGGCCAACATCTCCTTATCATAGATCATATATATCTTCTCTATCTCTCTTATCTTTATTTTCTCAAAAGCTATCAGGTGTCGGTTCCACATCAACACCACTCTTATCCCCTCACCAAACGCGTCACATTCCAAGACAAAAGGCTCAATGAAATTTGGGAGTGATAATATTGGAAAGGTTCTCATCACCTTCTTCATTATGTCGAATGCTACCTGTGCATCCTCTGACCATGGTAAAGGCCCTTTCTTGGCGAGGTATGTCAATGGCACATGTAATTGTGAAAATCCTTTCACAAAGTGCCTGTAATAGTTGCATATCCCAAATAATCATCAAACATTTGTGATAGATCTGGGGGTGGGCTGATACAATATTATTTGGACATTCTCTTGATGCACCTTTAATGCCTCCACACCAATCATGTGTCCCCTATATAGGATCTCTGTTAGTCCAAACTCGCACTTTGCCTCCTTGGAAAACAATGTCTCCTCCTCAATAATGTTGAGAATATCATCCACATGCCTCAGATGTTCCTCCCAAGTTATATTGCAGATCAGTAGATTTTCAAAGAAGACTAGAAACAACTTACTCAAATTCTTGTTCAAGATATGGTTCATACATGACTGGAAAGTAGTAGGTGCATTAGTCAACCCAAAGGGCATGACTAGAAACTCGTAGTGTCCATAATGACAGTTGAATGTTTTCTTATGGATGTCCTCCTCTTTAACACTAATTTGATGGTACCCCAATCGAAGATCAATCTTTGAGAAGTATACAACCCCATATGGTTCATTTATCATCTCATCGATCCTAGGTGTTTGATAGTGATTCTTGATGATCCTCTTGTTTAGTGCCCTGCAATTGATACACATCCTCATTTTTCCATCGTTCTTCTTTACTAGTACCCCTCAAGAGGAGAAGGGACTAGAGCCTTCTCTATTTCATCCTTAAACTTCTTAGGATTCCTGTATGGTGTGGTTCCTGTATGGTGTGGTGATCACTAGTTTTTATCCTTCTTCTAACTCAATGACATGATCAAACTCTATGTCTTGTGGTCTCCCTATTCGTAGCGCCTAAAAATTGTATTGTGTTTCCAAAGAAGCTTTTGTATTTCCTCATGATAGATTTTTCGATCGTGGGATGACTTATGTGTGGTGATAAAAAATTATGTTGCACATGCCACATCCCCATGTATAAATATGGCCTTCATGTGTTTGCTAGAAATGATCCTGGCCGCTCCCAATAACATACCTCTTAGAATCACTCACCGACCCCCTGTGTCAATGAAATCCATCCTCTTGATCTGATAATTCATTTTGAAATATCCAAGGGAATATAACCACTGTACTCACAATGCTACAGTGGTATCTGCTAAATCCACTACATAAAATTCATCAGTCAATGTGTCGTTTGCCAATGTCTCATCCAACCCTTAGATCCTCTAAGTAAAAGTCATTTTGTACCCATTTTCTAGTGCTATCACCACATTGAATCCCTCAAATTCCTTTGTGGGAATGTGTCTTCTATCCACTAGTGCTACGTTGATGAAATTGTGGTTGGCCCCACCATCGATCAGAGTGATAACTCTCTATCCCTGCAAAATATCTATGATCATGAAAGTATAATATCGAGGGACACTTGAAAGTGTAGCAATGGTTACTTTCTTGACCCCTTCTTGCAATGGTGTGTTCTCTGTAATCTCAAGGTGTGGTGTTTCACCACTGCTCTATCCATCATCCTATGTGTGGTGGGTCTCTTCCTCATTGCCATATTCTTTGTCATATAGTACCTTAATATAATGGACCTTACATTTTCCCATGCATTAGTGGACCGACTCCCAAGGTTCTTTCTATCTATATCAAACTTCTTCCTCTTTAGTTGTCTTTGAGTCTCCTCATTCATCTTTTCCTTCCCCGTTCATGTCTTCTGGGGAGGCTTCGTCACCTGACCCTTATGTGGGATAAATGGTTTCACTGGTTCCTTCTTAGGTGTTATGTCTTCCATATCTTGAGTCTTCATGATGGCATTCTTGAGTGTGGTTGGTATAAATTTCTTCACCCATCCTCTCAGGGGATAAATTAGACCCTCTGTGAACATCATCCCCAACCGTTGTTGAGAAATATCTGTCACCATGAATTCCATCCATTGAAAATATATGATGTATGCATTTGGTGTACCTGTCTTTCTCAACTGTGCCAACTCCCTGAAGTGTATTTTAGGATCCTTCTTGTCAAAAGTTTCCATCAATACCTAAGTAAATTCCACATATGTAGTGATGTTGGTGTGCCCTAGTGTTACCATCCTATGATACCACCACTCGTGAGCTTCTCCTTCCAAGTGAAGGGTGGAATACTTAATTTCTTCTACCTTGGTCATTGGGTTAAGTTGGAGGTAAGTTTCCAACTTATGTATCGATGCTCTAGCTGAGCTCTTGGAAGACCCTTCAAAAGATGGGATAGTCAACCTACCCACCTTCTGCATGAGGTCAAATTTCTGTTATATTTTCACTACTATATTCCATTACCTAGGTATGTTCCTCTATTTTAGGCTATAGAAGTTCTCCTAGGACATTGTTTCCCGAATATATTCATCTAGCGTCTCGTTCTCCCTGTATGAGGAATTGATATCAAGCCTCTGATCCAGTTTCTCCTGTGATCCTATAGGATGTCATGTCAAGAATTGTGGTAATAGGGGTCTATGGATATTTAAACTCATGCCTTGAGTTGGGGTATGGTTATTTCTACCTTCTACATAAGTCCCACCTCCTCTTTGGATTCCCTCTAATTGGTTCCCATTGGAGTCCCCATGGTTTTGATTTTCTTAGGTGCTGGTAAGGAACTGTGTAAATTGTCATTGCTCGGTGGCCATATGTTTTTGTCCCTTGGCTATGGACTCCAACAATTGTAAGGTTATTTCCTCATCATGGTCCCCATGCCTCCTTATAGTTGTAACTCTATTTGGTCTCTTTCCGGTGACACTTGAAAGGGTCTTCCTCCACACCCTTTTCTCCTAGGAATTAATGTAGTCACAGGATGGCAGGATCACCAATTCTGATACCACTTTAATGTCCCCGACTAGGCTAGGATGGAATATTATGTTTACTATCTAGAAATTTTTATTTCTTTGTGTAAATTTGTGAAATACTTTGCATTAATGTTGCTAAAAAATTGCTTATATAGGAATATTCCCAAACATATTACATGCATCCATAACATAGAAAATAGAGAAGATAACCATGGCATATTATTATCGTTTGAAACCCCCAAATCATAGAAAAAACAAATATCTAATGGATATAATAACAACTACAAAATAAATCTAAACACACAGGTATAATGGTTGCAAGGGAACTGGAATGTCCACTAACAGAAAACAATTCAAAAGAAAACATGAAATGATGCCAATAAATGATGTCAAGTGCTTCAAGGATCTCCAATCCTTACAATGCTCTGCTCCAACACTGTCCACTTCACAAACAACCTTGCAATCCCTCCTGTAACCCTCATGGATCCGATCCAATAGTTTGATGCAAACCTTGATTGCAAAGGTGCTCGGGGGACGAAGCTGGACATCTAGCTGGAAAGTGGAGGGAGCATTACACAAACCAAAGGGAATGACCAAAAACTCATAGTGGCCCTCATGATTTCTAAAGGAATTCTTAGGAATGTTTGCCTCTTTCATACGGATCTAGTGGTAGCCAGAACGAAGATCAAGTTTAGTAAAGAACTGGGCGCCACTCAATTTATCCAAGAGGTCATCGATGACATGAATGGGAAATTTGTCTTTAATGGTGAGTTTGTTGAGGGCACAGAAATCAGGACACATGCGCCAATATCCTTATTTATTCATGACCATGAACACAAGAGAAGAGTAGGGACTCATACTAGGCCGGATAACACATGCGTTAAGCAGTTATTGAACCACTTTCTCAATTTCATTTTTTTGGGAAAAGGGGTGATGATAGGGATGGATATTGGGAGGAAGGCTTCCTGGGACAAGGGAAATGAATGCTCATGAACACAATGAGAAGGAGGGAGTCCCCGAGAAGTGGGAAAAACCACTTGATGTTTAGAGAGGATGGATTGGAGGTCCTGCGACACAAAGGGTGTCTTAGTTTCTTGTATGGCATGGAGTTGGGAAATAACGCCCGAATGACCTTTTTTGAGCAGCTTTTCCATACGATGGGAACTAATTATCTCTGGGGAACCGGTAGTGATGCCTTTGAACTTATATTGTTGGCCCTTCTGGTCAAAATGCATGGTTAATTCCTTAAAATACATGAGAATGGGACCCAAAGTCCTTAGCCAGTCTGCACCCAACACAATGTCACAACTTCCCATGTCGATAGAAAACATATGATATTTCAGGTGGTTGTCACCAATTTGGAGATGCAAATTTTCACAACGCCCTCCACATTTCATGGACCCGCCATTGGAAATCATGATTTGGAAGTTATTGATTGCATAGATATAGAAATTAGTTTCTTGGGCAATGCAACGATGAATAAAATTATGGGTGTTGCCACTATCAACAAGAATGATGACCTTCCTATGCTTGATGTAGCCAATTAGTTTGAGGGTTTGGGGAGTGGAGAAGCCCGTGAGAGAATTTAGGGAAATGATTGGTTTTACTTCGGGAGGGTTTGAGGAAGGGGTAATGTCGGTGGGTTCAGGTGACTCAGACACAAGGGGAGCTTCAACATCCTCTTTCGAAACATCCTCCTAGATGGTCATAAAAATATTTTGTTCCTTACACTTGCATCTCATAAAATATTTGTCATCACAATTATAAAAAAGGCCTTTGAGTTGGCGTTCATCCATTTTGGCCCTGGTCAATTTTTGGATCTTTAGTGGAGTAGAAGGAGGAGTGGGATTTATTGCTTTAGTGCGAGGATCAAAGGACATTTTCTGGTTTTGAGAAGAGACAACCTGTTGTGCTTCCTTAGCTCATTTAGTAGCCTCCACCCAACTCTGAGGACAAGCCATGAGGACATGGGCACATATATCATACTTGAGGCCACTGATAAAATATTCTCAGAAAAAAGCCTCAGACATGACCTCTGTATGAAAATCCAGTCACTCAAAAAGCAATTATAAAGTCTTCCACTGTGCCAGATTGTTTCAACTTTGTCAAACAACCTAAATGGTTGGTGTCAGTGTCAAAGCATTCATAAATCTCTGCCACAAAGTGTGTCTAAGAAACATACCCTTTACGGACAGTTTTTCTCCATTGCTACCATTGCCAACGTTCTTGATCTAGATGGAGAACACCATACTGTAGTTTGGCCAAGTCATCTGTAGTGTCGTACAAAGAGAAATAATGTTCCATTTGAGTTACCCAACCAGTGGGATATGAGCCAACAAATTTTTTCACATCCACACGCAAAAGGCGTAGGTCATGCTGAAATTGATGGGGCTGATAATTATGGGAATGAGAGGAAGTTTCATCTTCGGTATGCAAAGGTGGGCCAGATAAAGTGCGATCTGCAGGGATATGCAGTTTTGTGCAGATGATCGAAGCGACAGATTCAAGCTGGGTAGTCATGTCTTGTTTGAGGTCTTCTTTGAGTTCCACGATTGAGGCGACGATGGAGGATTGCATGCTTTTATTGATGGTGAAAATATTGGCATTGAGTTGTCTCACTTCTTTTTGTGTCTCTATGAAATTAGATTGCAAGGTATTGCAGCAAGCTTCCAAGTCTTGGCTATGGCTATGGGCCATGATGACGAGGGAATCGAAGAGGGGCGGGTGGGTTCAAACATTTTTATGAAAAATGATAGGTATGAATGTGATAAGGGCGAAGGGATAAATCCAATGGAATGGGTCTCAAATAATGGTGCAAAAATTTCCAGACTTTTTTTTTTTTTTACACTTGCGAAGTTATACTCCGGTCTGACGAATACTGCAGTGATGAAATTCCCAAATGCTTAACCAGGAAGAAATGTGTAGTGATTTGGAAACTCGAACACAGTTGTACGACAATAGATCCTGTCTATTTTATTTTTTGTTTTCGTCCCCAAGGGTTAGGTATTCAAGGGTTTTACAGACAAGGGTTTTCCCTATGCTATAACTCTCTGATATACGTGCGGGGTCCAACAGTAGTACTCGGCCCAATATCTCAGGGAACCAAATAAGGAGACTAGACTGTGCCCTTATCCATACTATCTGACTACCTAGGTACTAGAGAGTATCTTCTCGAGTGCTATTCTCGGAGGCACTATAGCAGTCAAATGGCCAATCAGTTTATCTAAAGAGGGCTTCACGAATTCTAGGTCGATCCGTATACATGTGTTGTCTGATGCACTACCACTCGAAGTGGTACCAATAGGGGTTACAAGGGTGTCCAACAGATGTGATATTAAGTACCACTTGTATTTCATGCGTGTAAGAATTCCTCACCACAGGTTTATGCGCGTAACGATATATCTTTGTAGCTTAAAGACGTCGGAATATGTCTCTACCCTGAAAAAAAAATTAATCCACAATTTTCAGCCGAGGAAAGTGCTTTGATACCACTTGTAATATTCCAGATATAAAAAGTATGCAGAACAAAAATACAATGCTAGAAATGGCAGATAAACAACAATATAACCAGAAAAACACCACAATATTACTGAAATGATAACAAAATAACACCAGAAATAGCAGTTCGATTACTGAGAGCAATGTTCACTTGCCTCTTCGAGGGGGAAACCTCTAGTTGAGAAGAGCTCTATTACAATAATATCCAAGACAACAATTCTCATACCCTCGACTACTATTTATACTAAATATGTCTATTAAAATAACCGTCTAGAGGAAGATCCTTCTAGAAGCTAAAGCTTAAATTAGGTCTTGTTACATTCAACTTATTCTTCCTTATTGCTAGGCCTTATTAATATTGACCTTTATTACATTGGAATATATTATTCTACCTACGTGAGGGGTTAGGTCCCTAACATAAATCAGGTTTTTCTGACTACCGACAATGAAATGCAATGAAGTCCCCTTTACCCACATCTGTGAGTGAAGGAGACATTCCCATTCCTCTGGTTCTTATGGTTTGCTTAGTTGGACTTTGGTGGTAGCGACATTGGAACTGGGTTCAACATCGATGATCTTCTTTCCACTTTCTGGATTTGATTAAGAGTCAGACTCTGCCTTTGACTCATAGGATTTCAGCTCGACCACCAGTGACTTCTTGGAGCGACATTCTTTGGTGTTGTGCCAAGGGATTTTATGGTATTCACGCCATTGTTCCCATGTCCTTCTTCAACTTCTCATTACCCTTCTTGGGTTTCATCTTGGACTGGTTTTCCTCAAATTGGTCATCTTTTCTCTGTCCCTTGTTTTGTGGGTTGGGGTCACCTTTTCCCTACTTCGGTTGTGAGTAGTTTGCAGATCCAAACTCTCACCTCTTTAGGTAAGAATCGGTTGTGAGTATTTCATGTGTGTAAGAATCCCCGACCATAGGTTTATGTGCATAACGACATATCTCTATAGCTTAAATACGTTAGAATATGTATCTACCTTGAAAAAAAAATTAACCCACAATTTTCAGCCGAGGAAAGTGCTTTGATACCACTTGTAATATTCCATATATAAAAAGTATGCAGAACAAAAATACAATGCTAGAAATGGCAGATAAACAACAATATAACCAGAAAAACACCACAATATTATGAAATGATAACAAAATAACACCAGAAAGAGCACTTCGATTACTGAGAGCAATGTTCACTTCCCTCTTCGAGGGGGAAACCTCCAGTTGATAAGAGCTCTATTAAAATAATATCCAAGACAACAATTCTCATACCCTCGACTACTATTTATACTAAATATGTCTCTTAAAATAACCATCTAGAGGAAGATCCTTCTAGAAGTGAAATCTTAAATTAGGTCTTGTTACATTCAACTTATTCTTCCTTATTGCTAGGCCTTATTAATATTGACCTTTATTACATTGGAATATATTATTCTACCTACGTGAGGGGTTAGGTCCCTAACATAAATCAGGTTTTTTTGACTGCTGCTATCGACAATGAAATGCAATGGAGTCCCCTTTACCCACATCTGTGAGTGAAATAGACATTCCCATTCCTCTAGTTCTTATGTTTTCTTAGTTGGACTTTGGTGGTAGCGACATTGGAACTGGGTTCAACATCAATGATCTTCTTTCCACTTTCTGGATTTGATTAAGAGTCAGACTCTGCCTCTGACTCATAGGATTTTAGCTCCACCACCAGTGACTTCTTGGAGCGACATTCTTCGTTGTTGTGCCAAGGGATTTTATGGTATTCACACCCTTGTTCCCATGTCCTTCTTCGACTTGTCATTACCCTTCTTGGGTTTCGTCTTGGACTTTTTTTTCCTCAGATTAGTTGTCTTTGCTCTGTCCCTTGTTTTGTGGGTTCGGGTTGCCTTTGCCCTGCTTTGGCTGTGAGTAGTTTGCAGATCCAAACTCTCACCTCTTTTTCTTAAAATTTTGCTCGATCTTGATAGCATATCTATAAGCCACACCTAATGATGTGATGTCCCGAACATCCATTTATGTTTGAATGTATCTATACATGAAGTAATGGTATTTGAGCACCAGATTTCGTACAGAGTCTTTGATACCCAATTTGGTGTGTAGGGTATGGAAATTATTGGTGAAATTTGGTACTGTTTGGTCCCTTTCCTGATGTAGCATGGTCCATCTTGTGTACTGGTCCTCATAGCTTCCAACAAGCTAGTACTGTTCTTTAATGGAATGCCTGAAGGAATCCCATGTGGGGGAAACCACAAATATTGCAGATTCCTCTATGGCCCTTTTCTCAGAGTAAGTGTCCCACCAATCTTTAACATGAGGGATGGCCTTGAGGAGTGCAAAATTAAACTTTTCCCTATCGGAAAAATTGTGGACCGAAAAATACCCTTCGAGCATATTCAACCATTTATCTACAAAATCCACATATATCAGTCCTTCAAATAATGGAATATCAAAGTTTACTTGTACCTTGAAGGGGGTTACATGGCTGCTTGATGAATATGCGTCTTCTATGGGAAGCTGTCGAAGGATCTCTGCATACATTTCCATCATTTTGTTCCTTTGTCATGTAAGGGATTCCTTGAGAAACATTTTAAAAGGATCTTCCGCTCCATCATCTTTCTTTTCATCCCCCATGGATTTTTGTCGGGCTCGACGTGGTTAGTCTTGCAAAGGCTCGACTGATTCAAGTCCCAACTTCTTATACCTAGATCTTGTCGGGGACATGTAACAAGATAAATAAATGAAGAGTAGACTACTCTGATACCACTAATCCAAATTTATGAGCAGAACAAAAGGAATACAATACATAATACAATAACACAGAGATATGAATAAAAATAACATATATCGAGTGAACAATAACTTCTATTGAATAAATAAAATAGGTTGAAACTCTAAAATTGTAGAATTGAAAACAACTTGCTCGAATGGTGGTAGTTATCTCTAAGAAGAGATGTGGCTGCTACATGCATCTGTCTGAGAAGAATGATTGCAATGAGGCTCCAAATTCCTTTTTAACATTACTCATGAATTCCAAAACCCTAGACATCCAAAAACCTAACCCTAGGAGATGAAACGCCAAGAATTATGTGGGCCCCGATGGGTAAGTTGGTACCTCAACTTCCTGGGGTCATACATTTTACATACGACCTTCATTTTAGGTGTGTGGTAGCCTGTTGGAAAGGTATTTTAGATAACTACACAATATTCCATCAAAATCCGATTTCATGTATAGTTTCCCTGTGGCAAGGAAAAAAAAAAATTGTTTAGGGCCCCAAAAGGACCTTGGAAGTACAGAAAGATGTACTAACATGAAAACTTCTAAAATAAGCCAGTTGGATTAGGTGGGCACCACCAATATCCACCTGGAAGCTATGTAGGGATTTATATATCCCCGGAGTGTAGAATCCACAATTACAAATAATTACAGAAGAAAGTGTTGAACTAAAAATTGTCAAGAGGATCCAATTGGAATAG
>CBVK0102058239.1:0-21536 GCA_900067695.1 Picea abies
GGGGGGGGGGGGTGGACGGCTTCATAGCCCTTATTGCGTGTTTGTACTTATCCACATGGAATATATCCCATGGATGTTGGGACTATGGAGTCCCCTTTTCCTTTGGTCCCCATGATCAATGATGTGTTATCCTACCTAGCCATATCATAGTCATTCATCAATTGAGTTCGCCAAAGTTGTAGATATTTAAATCACACTCTAGGGATTCATAGTATTTCTTACTTCCCTTCCAATACCACTAATATGTATAAACCATTCTAGCAATGGAAAGATCAAGCACTAATTTTGCAAAACCGCGATTTGAGGCTCTGTAATACCACTTACCACCCTTTGATACCACTCCTCCACACTTCCATCATGGACTATGTCCATATCACATGGCTTCTACTATCTTTTATCTGATCTATCATGACCTCCTCTATGTTGTCATATGGGGTCAACCTAATGACTGCAAGGTGACTTGGTCATCTTAATTCCCATGTGGTTGATTTCCACTTGAACTTCCCACTGTTCAACCATTATTAGGAATACCATAACTACTGTGAATTCCAACATGGCCTTTCTAAATCAATCTCCAATCAATTATCCTACTCTCGAAGTAAAATTCCAATTCCATTCTTGACCCTTCAAATTCCTGTTATCATCAAAATTTGGCATTTTTGGTGATTTTGCAACTTTCCCAATTCACCATGGAGCTGCAATTTGCAATTTAAGATCATAACCCACTTCAATGCCTAGCCCATAGGCTTTCTCAAGATCACAAACTAGGTATTTTAATGTGAATAATTTCTCAATTATGGATTTGTGTACTTCTTTCTCATTGACATTTTATCTAATATATAACATGCTAACTAAATTTTTCCCCATTTTCATCAAGACCTTTTGTCAAACACTTTGACATTGATATTGTAATTTTCTTCCTATATGAACTAATTTCCAACTCATACAACCAACTAATTTCCAACTCATACAACCAACCCATAGCTATGATGTGATCATGTGGCATATCGAATTGCCTTTTTACTATTGTTGAGGTGATGGGGTACTTCAAAACAATCCAAATTCTTTTAATACCCTATTGCAATGTCTCGAGTTACCCAATTTAATCTCTAATCATAATTCATTACATTTCCTCCATGATTCTGGTCTAATGCCCACAACATCCTCTTCACAAAACTAAAATTTAATTTATGAGAAAAAGGGAGAATTATGCTCTAGGAAATACAAAATACTGCTATATTATCCCTTAAATTTGCATTTGATGATCTTCTAAGCAACCTATAATGCATTTATAAAACAACCCTAAATTCCAGACTTGCATTCTTCCCAAGTAAAAACATCTTTATCCATAGAGCACTACCACAAGTTAGCATATAAATAAAAGAAACTAAACTACTTATTTGTTTTCATGTTTGCACTAGGAAATAAATAAATAGAGAAGCATTCTTCTTCTTAACAATAGGCACCAACTCATGTAGATGCGGCCGTGTGTAAGACAATGAAACAAGGAAAAATTTATTCACAATCTGACTCCATTTCTTTCCACAACTTAATTTCTAAATATCACACTTCTCTTTATTTTTACAAAGATCCTACTTGCCAGCCACTCTTTCTTGTGAGCATGCAACATAAGGAATACAATTTTCTTCTTTGTTAAACACTCCCTCGAACTATCCTCATCCCTTCATTGCTCAAGTGCAAGCTAATAAGGAAATCTCCATTACGGGGAACCTACAAATCTTAGCTATAACTTAATTTTCCTCTCTCACAAAAATTACCCATAAACATAGTCATCATTTTCATATACTTTTATTGCAGCAGGTATGGTAGCATACCCCATTGGCAGGATACATTCGTTGCATTAACCCCTCAACGAGATAGTGAATGCTTGATTTTAACAAAGGTTAAGAGAATCCCTTCCCAAAAGCTTACCCCATTGGCAGGATACATTCTTTGCATTATCCACTCAACGAGATACTGAATGCATGATTTTTCCAAAGATTAAGAGAATCCCTTCCAAAAAGCTTGGAAGGAGACCAAGCGTAGAACGTTTACCCAACGTCTATTTTTAGACTACGTTATTGAAAAAACGAGCAAAAGCCATGAACGCTCAACTAATCGATTGCTGGGAAATACGTTTAACGGTAGCCACTACGTCACGAAAACGTCCGTCCATCACATCATTTTTTCGCGCCGACTACGATTTTGCGGCAGGAAAACGGAAGCTAAGGCATAACGGAATCATTATCTTGGTAAACCTACGACGAAAAAATGCGGCCGTCGCCCAACCTCGCGGAAACTCGGACAGGTTCGGCCTCCCTACACTGGGCCCTGGACACTATACTATACATAATTTGATTTTCCAAACATGAAGTATAAACAATACATTTCAGACAGTGCACTAAGTTCAGCGGTTGGCTGGACGCATCGTGGACCGGTGCCCACCGCCGCTATGAGAATCCAGGTAGGTGTGGAGAGTCAGAATCTTACACACCTGGCCATGGTATGCTTCAAAAGTTTCAATTTTGTGCTCAATGTGGGTTTTCTGGTCACCTGTCAGCTAAAAGAAAAAAAAATTGAGTGGTTCCAAACCTATTGTGTAATATAATGGAAAATGGGTCTTCCCTTGCTTTCCTCGAGCATGGAACCTTCAATATTGTCGGCATGTGCCCGAGACATTCCTTCTCCCTCTGACATAAAGATTCCCTTTTACCTGTTGCATTTTCATGGATGAAAAATATATTATTTGTATGAACATGTTTAGGTATGTGGCACCATAGGGTTTCTTAAAGTAGGTTTGCGTTGATATATCTTTAGAAATTTGTCGAGGCCGGGTTGGTGTAACTTATAAGATTTTCTCTGAAGTCGTCCACTAAGTAACATTGAAATATAGAAGGATACAGGACAATATAAAAGGACAGAACGAAGATTATTGGATTATATATAATACGTTAATGAAAGGAAATCTTGATGGTCAGTAGATGCATTACATGGGAAGCATCATCTACTTTGGAATATAAAAGGACAGAAAGAAGATTATTGGATTAGCAGTGGCAAACTTATTACTAACATTTTTATATTACACAAAAGCCTGGTTATAGGTAGACGTCAAACTCTATAAAAAGGCAACAGGATAAGAAACTCTATTATAAAACACAAGGTATTAAAAAAATTATATGTGCAACTGTAAAGTAAACGACGCCTTAGAACCCTGAAATGGATTCCAGTGAAGCGAAAAGGAAAATGTAATAATGGCGATTAAATGTAGATTGCTTGTGATATATATTTCAAATAATATTCCTTTCATTTTAGATTGGAGTCTTTAGCAGAACGATATAGTTGTTTATTAGTGTTTTTTTGGGTGGGTTTATAATTTCATCGAAGTCTTTGAAACCAAGCATTTCGAATCTTCAACCAGCCTCAAATTGCAAATGATAAAGAGAGCAGTTTAAAGTGCTGCACTCCATGATGAATATTATATCTACTAAGCAAAATTTCTTGGTAATTGCAATATCAAATTTTCACATGAAAATCAAATTATATATATATATATATATATAATAATATATTTTTTTACTTTTCTTATTTTTCCAATTCCTAGAATGTTTTTAGGAAATTATAACCATAAATACATATGTTATTATTATTTTATATGAATTCCCATTATAATTCACATACTTACACATTATGCTCAATCTTTAAATGGGGTAGTACATCTTCCCTCTGTCATTCTCATTGTTCATCTTTCTAACCATAAACCCATATCTTAATTTTTCAAGTGTACCTATAATAATTGTTACTAATTCACATACTCACACATTATGGATTTTTTTATATGGAGTACTGCATTTTCCCTCTAATAACGTCATTCTTAGTGTTCCTCTTTTTAACAATAAAATCATATCCTAATTTTTCAAATGCATCTATAATAACCTTAAAGACAACATGTATCTAAATTATATATCTTCACATACTTACACATTATGCATTTTTCATATGAGGTACTGTATCTTCCCTTTAATAACGTCATCTTCAGTGTTCCTCTTTCTAACAATAAAATCATATCTTAATTTTTCAAATACACCTATAATAACCTTAAAGACAACATGCATCTAAATTATATGTCTTTATAATAAAAAGTAAGTATCTAAATTAGTCTAATACTTATTTTTATGAATTCATTTTTGCTCCACGTGGATTCCATTGGTGAGATGAAACTCATTATCTGTTTGGATGCACCTTTCTTAATCCTAGCAAACATACAACATGAATATATCACAAAAATTTTTGACTCCTCCTTCTAGCGAGCCACCCTTCCAAACTTAGGCATTTCTTTTGTGTTAAACACTCCCTTGGGTGACTCATCTTTTACCAAGGATTTCACATGGAAGAAGAGAAACTATAAAGTTTTATTACTCAAGTGTATGAGTTATAACCTCTAGTCACTCAATAGTTTATGGTTGTCAATGTATATCATAGGATTCAAGTGTCATCATAATATGTTTCTCCTCATGTTTTTGAATTTAAAACAACATAATTTAATATTCATGTGTCACCATAATATGTTTCTTGCTATGTTTTTGAATTTAAAACAGCATAATTTGTCTTTATTATGTAGACATACAAATATTATGAGTCATTTCTTTATATTTCAAATAACTTTGGAATAAGTTATTATAGTAATTAGATTTAAAATAATTTAGGAAGTTTCATGTAATACTTATTTTTTTATTTTTCTACGCCATGATCAATCATTGCCATATCCAAGACATTTATTTTTCTATTTTTATTTCTTTTGACAAATATTTCATGCGGTCAAACAAAACATGACTACTTATGTGTACAATCCTAAACATCCAAACTTATGCATCTTCTTTTTTGTTAAACACTCCCTTGGGTGACTCATCTTTTACCAAGGATTTCACATGGAAGAAGAGAAATTATAGAGTTTTATTACTTAAGTGTATGAGTGATAACCTCTAGTCACTCAATAGTTTAGGGTTATAAATGCGTATCATAGGATTCAAGTGTCATCATACTATCTCCCCATGTTTTTTAATTTAAAGCAACATAATTTAGGATTCAAGTGTCGTAATAATATGTTTCTCCCCATGTTTTTGAATTTAAAACAACATAATTTGTCTTTACTATGTAGACATACACATATTAGGAGTCATCCCTTTATATTTCAACTAGTTTTGGAATAAGTTATTATAGTAATTAGATTTCAAATAATATGGGAAGTTTCATGTAATACTTATCTTTTGATTTTTCTAGGCCATGATCAATATTTTAATTGTAGATTACTTCATTGCCATATCCAAGACATTTATTTTTCTATTTTTATTTCCTTTGACAAAAATTTCATGTAGTCAAACAAAACATGACTACTTATGTGTACAATCCTAAACATCCATAACAAGCCATGAAATGATCTCAAAATTATGAGATAATCATTATTATATCACTTCAATTGTTGACATATAAATTAAAAAATATAGCATAAACATGTATTTACAAAATGAAATCAAGCATGTGTACCCACATAAATTTCCCACTCCACTATATTATTATTATTATTATTGGTTCATATGGGTCACTATAGTCTCCCTTCGAATAAAATCATTCTTGGTGTTCCATTTTCCAATAATAAAGGCATGTCTTGATTCTTCAATTTAACCTATAACAACCATCTTGAAAATATGCATGTTACAGTGATTTTATGCTACAATTATCCTATTCATAAGAATTTTTAAAATTCATACTTGAATCATACGTAATCATAACATAACATAAAGTATAAAATAATCTCAATGCTCATATGTATGGATATTTCTCTACTCCATGGAAAACAATTTAGCTCATTTTCTTTTCTAACACACCATAATTGATCCTAGGAAACATGTAATATGAATCTCGTAATGTAGATCCATTCAATATGCTTTATCCTTATATCCACTTTCCATTCTAAGCTCGGAGATCCCCTTCTTTTCTAAAAAATCCTTCAAGTGATCTGTCGTTTATCAAGAATTTTGATATGCAAGAAGAACATGAACATATAGAGTCTTATTTCTATGGAATCACATTGGAAACCTCTAATCAATCAATAACATATGAAAATAAAGGTATACCATGTAGGTTTGTAGTGTTATCACAATAGCCTTTTCCCCATGATTTTGAACTTACAATAGCCATCATTGATCCTTACTAGGTAGATAAACCATCTGCATGCATCATAAATATATACAAGGATTGTGAGTTATATATTTATATATCAACTAGATTTGGAGTAAATCAGTATAGTAATCAAATTTTAAATAATATAAGAGCTTCCACATAATACTTTTATTTCAATTTGTAGGAAATAGTTTGTCTTTATTACAACATCCATTCATTTCCATATCGAAGACATTTCATTCTGTAAATTTGTTCTCACAATAGATATTTCATGTAGTCAAACAAAACATGCCCACTTATTCATATAATCCTTTATTTCCACATCTACAATAGAGCATGAAATGATCTTAGAATTAAAACATGCAAATAATTCAATCACTTTTAGTTATTAATATATTAACTATAATGAAATGTAGCACAAGGATCCATTCACACATTGCAATCAAACATATGTGGGAATATCCATGTAGACATGGACACAACTTGCACACCTCAACTATATTTTATTAATTCATTATTAATTCATTTTTTTTTAATTGAGACTTACATCATAGAGATTACCATATTTTCATGTCATGCATTCCACCATGAAGTGATGGATGGCTCAATCAATGCATTGGAACATCATACAACCACCTCCCTAATACTTATTCTACTATCTAGACAACTTCATTCTTAGCCAAAACACAACAATAGGGGTACACTATCTCTTTGTTCTTCAATGATGGAAAGAACGTCAGAGTTAAGGACATGAATACAATTAGGGAGACCATTAGATACTTATTTAGCGCTGTAGAATTCCTAAATACAACATCATTTATGGCCTTTCACATGGTCATCTCATACATAATTCACTTTTACAAAATAATCTAAAGTCTTGACTTGCCTTGATCATTACGTCATAACCAACACAACATGACATGGAAATTTATTCCATGTGAATACATTAATAGATTTTGATCATTATTGATATGTCCAAGGCTTCCTTCCTTTACCATACCCTGGTTGAGCATCATTCACATAAATGCATTCAAACAACATAAACATATAAAATTACAATATTAAATAATGACAGAAGAAATTCTTTCCCAATTCCTTTCCAATAGTCATGCACCATGGACACAACCAATTCCATACCTATATGGATATCATCAACATATTTGATGTTACCTTATCAATTGATATCTTACATAATATTACATAATCCTTTCATGAATTATTTGACAAGATTCTTTTTGTCCCTACTTTTTCATCAAGAGCTTGATTTTCATAAGCAATAATATCATAAACATCTTTGACCATGTTCTCAACCATTCTTAGTTATACAACCACGTCAATCACATTTAATCATCATTTCATAATTATGGCACATGTATCAACATATTGCTCTTAGTCCATATGCATCATCATATAGGCTCAAGTAGGTCTATATGCAATCTAACAGATAATGATTTCAACTATTTTATTCTCTTCCATTTTGCATTATTCGTATGTGTTATGATTTCAACTATTTTATTCTCTTCCATTTTGCATTATTCGTATGTGTTAATTACATATGCCTAACATCCATAAATATATAAACAAAATAGTAAGAGAAGAATTAATAATTCTACCTTCCAATTCTTTTGGACAACATGGATTTCCAAATCATAACTTATATTTCTCATGACCTTTCTTCCATTTACACAATACATGCATACATATTTACACTTATTATTTTTAAAATCTCACAACTCTTCTTCTATAAACAAAATAAAATATAAGGTGAAAAAATATCCTTCATTAGTATGTTTGGCTTCCTATCCATGTTCAACATTTTTCACTACAACAACTTCTTTACTATCCTTTAGTTTCCTTTAGAATCTTGTATAATACTTTGTTTTTTTGGCTACCCTTAAATACCTCTACTTATGCCAACAATTTCTACTCTTTTTTTGAGTTTCCTTTGCATTTTGTTCACCTATATAAATTGATTCTCCATATTATTAAGCAATTCTATCCAATTTGAACTTAGCCTTTCTTCAATTCTAGCCCATAGTAGCATTACAGCCTTTGTAACTACTTCAATTTTATTGTCTAATATTGCCTCATATTTAAGTTTATTTAGTATAATTTTGAGCACACCACAAGTCTATAATTTATATTATTCTTGCTTCATCTAGACTCCTTTCAAAATGAATTCTCATTTGCAACCAATACCGAGAATATATACAATTCTCACTTAATTTTATCTCTGTGTACTTCCAATCTATATGTAGCTACATTATTTTATGTTTTTCTTAGAACTATAACTCATTTGTATATTTGGAATGCACTTATCATTCTCTATTTTTATCTCATCAAATAATTTTCATTTATTATTGAAAGCATCTCTTTAGTGCCTCAATATATTATAGCAATGGGTTATCCCTCAAATGGCATCACATGCCCTTTACTTTCTCTAGTTGTATTTAAGATTTATTTAATTTCTATATTTATCTCTTCATTTCATTCAACAATTATTTGCAAAGTAAACCTATATCTAGAAAGACAAATCCACATAATTGATTTCTTTATTCCACCATTTGCAGCTTCTAAGTGAGTGGATTATCATCCTTTAATACCCATCCTCTAGTACACATAAGTTATTCATTCATCTCTTGTTACTCTAAGCATACCAATAACTTTCATACTTAACATGCATTCTAACATCGAGTCCAACACAATACTCCGAGGGGGATATCCAATTGTTCATCAGACTGGCCTTTTAAGTGACATCCAGTGTCATTTGGACCATCTTTAGAACCTGTCACACAACCAAATCTGATCATAGAATTACAACGGAAAGTTAGGACCATTCATCAAGAAAAAAGATCAATGGTGGATATTGGACAATTGAGTCAACTCCAAAAATAAATCTACACTGCCCATCGGAAAGCCAATTTAGAGTCTCACTTCGAGTTCAACTCTAACTATAGTATTGCAAAGTGAAATCAAGATCATCCATCCATTGACGATCAATGATGGATATTACAATTTGATTAAGTCCGATGAGAAATATCCATCATCCACTAGGAAGGAAACCAATGGTCACAATCTATTCTAGATTGGCTCTCACTCATACTTTCAAATATTAGTCTGCCCATAAGGGTGAATGCAGATTGTTCATTTAATAAAAGATCAACGGTGATTGTGGGTTCTATAAGTCAAAGTATGGAAGTTTGTTTTTGAATTGTGAAAGTTTCTATTGGTAAGAGAATCGATCTAGGGCCATGAATTGAATGTCACCAATAAAGAGTAAATATTTATAGACTCTGTTGTGTGGTTTTGGATCCCTAAGGCAATAATTTTTGGTAGCAAATCATAAATATATCACTAAAGCATGCTCATGAGAAGAGAACATTCCTCCCAAGAGAAGAGGTCAAGGCATACTAGTTGAAAATGTCGAATTGCAGCAGGAGGTGAGACAACTATGAGAAAGGATGGAAGATATGTATACTTACATGAAGAGAGAACCCGATACAAGAGATGTAAACGAAAGTGAAGAGACCACAACCTCTAGGGAAGAATAAGGAGATGAAACATTAGAAGAAAAGTTGATCAGTGTGGTCACAAAGGTCAATGCCATACCAAAAGTAGAGGTACCAATGTATGAAGGTAATTTGAATGTTGAATAATAGATTGATTGAATAAATGCTCTTGATAAATATTTTGATTATGAATATGCATATGAGGAGAAAGAGGTGGATTATGTTGTGACAAGGTTAAAGGGTTATGCAACACTATGGTGGGATGAATTACAAGAAGACAAAAATAGAAAAGGGAAAAACAAGATTAGAAACTGGGACATAATGATTGTTAAATTTAAAAGAACATCCATGCCTAGGGATTACCAACTGAATATGTTAAGACAGTTGCATAATATAAAACAAAATACTATGATTGTAAAATAATATACAGAGGAATTTTTCAGATTGACAATTAGAGCTGGTCATATTGAGGAAGATGTTGAAAATGTTTCCAATTAGATTAATGGTTTGAGGTATGACATGCAAGATAAAGTTAACATTATGTTCCTGAAGAGAGAAAATCCATAAAACCAGAGGAAGAGGTCCAACAAGAGGCAAAGGAAAATCCCATCACGGAGGAAGATTTCAGTCTCCTAGAGATGAAGGAAGCAACTCAAGCTCAAGTAATCAATCATCGAGAGGAGGAGAATTCGGAGGAAGAATGTTTTTCTCCAGAAGAAGAGTTAGAGGAGGCAGAGAAATTAAATTTTACAAATTTACACCTGTGGAAATATAGGGCATGTGTCATGGGACTTTCCAAATAAAAAATCAACAGGTCAAAGAAGTGCACATGTTGTAGAATCCAAGGAACAAAATTTAAATGCAGTCACAAAAGAAGAATTTCTTGAGGTAGGAGATTCATTGTTGTTGAAAAGAGTTCTGATCAAATTGAAGAAGGAAGTTAAAGAACCAGTTGAGAGGAAAATTCTATTCAAAACTATATGTAAGTCAAGAGGTAATTGCTGCAAAGTTGTTATTGATAGTGGTAGAACATATAATGTTTTTTCGATTGAGATCGTAGAAAAGTTAGGATTTAAGAGGACATTGCATCCCACTCCCTACCAAGTGTCCTCATTGTAAAAAGAAAATCATATTTTTGTGAATGAGCTGTATAATGTGGAAATTCAAATTTGTAGCTACAAGGATGAGGTATTATGTGACATAATTCCGATGGATGTCTATCATATTTTGTTGGGAAGGTCATGGCAGTATGACATAAAATACATTCGTGATAGCAAGAGGAACACTTATTCTTTGGAAAAAGATGGATGCAATCATGTATTGTTTCCTTTGTAGGATGAAGAACTCAGATAGGAAGACGATCCCAGTGTATTGATGATGAGTGGAAAAGAACTACTCTAAGAGGTTAGGAAAAAGGAGGTACATTTTGCATTGATTGGAAAACATAAGGTAATACTTACAAGTACAAATTTCGATGATTTTCCTGCAGAAGTTAAAACCATGTTAGATGAGTTTGATGGTATTATAGTTGATTATTTACCAAATTCATTACCCCCTATAAGGAGTATTATTCATTATATTTATTTGATTCCAGAAGCACGTTTTCCTAGCAAATCAACATATAGAATGACACCACAGGAAAATGAGAGATAAAGATGTATGAACTTTTAGATAAAGGATTGATAAAGGAAAGTTTGATTCCATGTGTTGTTCCAACAATACTAATCCCAAATAAAGATAGAGGATGGTGATTGTGTACTGATTCAAGAGCAATCAACAATATCACAATAATTTATAGATCTCCATTTCCTAGAATTGATGATTTGTTATACTGTTTGAGTGGTGTTAAGTATTTCTCAAAGATTGATTTGAAAAGTGGATATCATCAAATATAAATTAGAGAAGGATATGAATGGAAGACAACGTTCAAAACTAATAGTGGATTGTATGAATGGTTGGTGATTCCTTTTAGGCTAAAAAATGCTCCAAGTACTTTCATAAGATTGATGAATGAGGTTTTGAAGGAATTCATTGGAAAATTTGTGATAGTGTATTTAGATGATATCTTGATATATATTCAAACAAGAGAAGAACATTTTATACAAATAAAGATGGTTTCGACTACTTTACATAAGATCAAGTTGTTGATCAATTTGAGGAAATGCAATTTTATGAAGGATGAAATGATATATTTAGGATTTGTGATATCTAAAGATGGCTTAAAAATGGATCTAGAAAATTTGCAAGAAATTGTAAATTGGCCTACTCCAAGAATTTTTTTTGAGGTAAGGAGTTTCCATGGTTTAGTGAGTTTTTATAGAAAATTTATAAGAAGTTTTAGTTAGTTATGTGCTCCAATTGTGGAAACAATCAAGGAAATAAAGAAACCATTTAAATGGACAGAAACAACTGATATGAATTTCAAATGATTGAAGAAGAATATCATTGAACAACCTATTTATCTTTTCCAGACTTTGGTAGGTTTTTCCTAGTTGAAATTGATGCTAGTGGAACTACAATAGGAGTTGTCTTAAGTTAAGATCAGAGACCAATCGGATATTTTAGTGGAAAAATGAATGAGGCTAAGTAGAAATATTCTTCTTATGATAAATAATTTTATGCAATTGTCCAAGCTCTAAATAAATTGAAACATTATCTCATGCCCAAAGAATTTGTTCTATATACATTGATAATCATGCACTGCAATTCATAAGTAGTCAGTCAAAATTGAATCAAAGACATGCTAAGAAGGTTGAGTTCCTACAAAATTTCACATTTGTGATTAAGCATACCACTGGTAAGGAAAATAAATTTGTTGATTCATTGAGTAGGATTGATTTAATTTTGCAAGAATTTCAAGTCAACACTTTAGGATTTGATGGACTGAAGGAGATGTATGATGAAGATGGATATTTTAGAGATGCTTATGTATCATGTGAGAATCCATTTGTGAATAATAGAAGCCAGTGGTTGAGCTACATGATACAAGGAGGATTGTTGTTCAAGGATATTAAACTGTGTATACCTAGATGTTCCATGAGGTAAAATTTGATCATAAAAAAGCATAGTGGAGGAATCTCACAACATTTTGGACAATACAAGACCTTTGCTCATATTTTATTTTTTAATTTTTTTTTAGGTATGCATACTAATGTGAAAATATTTGTAGAGAGATGAAGAATTTGTTACCATGCTAAAGGGAGAAGTCATAATGCAGGTTTGTATCAGCCACCATCTATCCCTAAAAGACCATGGGATTTTGTGAGTATGGAATTTGTGTTAGGATTTCCAAGAACGCAAAGAGGTCATGGTTTTATTTTTGTTGTGGTTGATAGATTCTCTAAAATGACACATTTTATTTCTTGTACAAAGACCAGTGATGCAAC
Organism: Picea abies; assembly: GCA_900067695.1. Classification (NCBI taxonomy): domain Eukaryota; kingdom Viridiplantae; phylum Streptophyta; class Pinopsida; order Pinales; family Pinaceae; genus Picea; species Picea abies. The sequence goes on from CBVK0102058239.1 coordinate 13,073, forward strand.
AAATATTGCAAATTTGTTCTTTAAAAAGGTGGTGAGACTACATGGTTTTCCTAATGATATTGTTTCTGATCAAGTCATCATATTTGTGGGACATTTTTGGAGAAATTTATGGAATAAAATTGGTACTAATATTAGTTTTAGCTCATCATATAACCGGCAAAATGATGAACAAACATAAGTGGTGAATAAAAGTCTTGGAAATATTTTGAGGAGTCTTGTGAATGAGAATCCTAAGCAATGGGATCAAGTGCTTGCTCAAGCTAAGTTCACATATAATGATTCACCTAACAGAAGCAAATGAATGAGTCCATTTCATATCTTGTATGAAATGCATCCAAGAGGTGTATATGAATTGAGGAATTTGGGTAAACAATAAATTAGAAGTGTTGATGGTGAAGACTTTGCAGTGAGTATGCAGGAGATACAAAAAGGAGTCAAGCAGAGGTTACAAGAAATAAACATAAAGTACAAATAGAGGAAAAATATGAGAAGAATACTAATATATTTTTAGGTTGGTGACACAGTAATGACATACTTGATGAAGGAGATATTTCCTATAGGGATCTATAAAAAAATAAAGCTTAAGAAAATTGGGCCATTTAAGATTTTAAGAAAATTTTTGTCTAATGCTTATGAAATAGAACTTCCAAGAGACATTCAGATTTCTCCAATATTTAATGTTGCAGATGTGTATTCCTTCAAAGAGACAGAGGATGTTTCTATAGATGAACCTGTAAATGATGAAGATCAAACTATTGGATGGAAAGAGAGATTGCCTAAAGTAGTTTAGAAAGAGATTCAAGAAGTGTTGAATACGAAAGTGGAAAAAAGGACAAGGGATAAAGAGTACTTCTATTATTTGTGTAAATGGAAGAATCAACCGGTGGAGGATGCTTCTTGAATGACAACAACATAAATTTCCAAGTATGGCGGAAGTATTGAATATCTCATGAACAATTTTTTTCTTCACCGGGAGAGCATCTGCCAATGAATTCAAAAACATTTATGAAGACAATTGGTTCCCTAAATATTTCATTTAAATATAATATCTAGATATTTCTAGAAGATATCTTAGCAGATGTATTCTATCAAATAGTTTATATTGTTATTGGTTTGTTGCTAATATGTAGGGATAATTTCTAGATTTAGGAACAAAATTCTATATTTGGAATTGGTTTGGATAGATCGAGATTTTGTTAGTTTATGAGCTACCCAAGAGCTCTGAGTTTTATTTATTATTGTTGTATTGAGAGGAAGTTAGAATGTGTGAAGAGTGAGTGTGAGATTGTGTGTTTGCCGAGGTCTGAGAGACCATGAAGGAATGGAGAGCCATTGTTACATTTTATTCATTTGATCATTGAATAAAGATCCGTGTTTATGAAATTTATCCTTTGTGTGTGTATTGTTAAACTTTGCATATCCATTGAGTAGATATAGTGGAAATTCATTCTATCTGCAGGGGATCGAGCAAAATTTCAGAATCTATCTCTGTGAAATTCATGTGGTTCAGAAGTTTATAAATTAATGGTTGAGATTAGATATTGAAGAGAAGCCTCACCAGATCGACGACTCTTTTCGACTTTCCATCATACCCCAAAATCACGTTGAAGTGTGTTTCAGAATATCCTATTGGATTTCTTGTCTAACATTGACTCCTACACAATACTCTGAGGGTGAGATCTAGTTGTTCATCAGACCGACCTTTCGAGTGAGATCCACCATCAATCAGAATTTCATCAAAACTTGTCGCAAAACCAACTCTAAACATAACATTCCGAAGACAAGTTAGGACCATTCATCAGAGAAAAGGATCAGTGATGCAAATTGGATGATTGAGTCATCTCCGAAAAACAATCTACATCGTCCATCGAAAAGCCAATTCAGAGTCTCACTTCAAATTCAAATCTGACTACAATATTCCAAGGTGAAATTGGGATCATCGATCCAATGACAATTAATTATGGATATTTAAAGTTGATTAAGTCTAACGAGAAATATCCATCATTCATCAGGAAACCAACGATCATGATCTGTTGTAGATTGATTCTCACTCATACTCTGAAATATTACTCCAACCATGATGGTAAATGCAAACAATCCGTTTAATAACAGACTCAGGGTAATCGTGGGTTCATGAAATCAAAGTATTTAAGTTCGTTCTTGAATTGTGCGAGTTTCTTCTAGTAAGAGAATCAATCCAAGGCCGTGAATTGAACGTCGCCCACATAGAGCAAATATTAGTAGACTCTTTTGTGTGAGTTTCTAACCGTAAGGCCACAACTATGAAAGCACCACCATGAAGTGTATGTAGTCATCCTTAATCAATTTCACATTTGGAGTGTTCACATATTATTCGATACATTTTGTCCACATTTATAAATACTTCAAGAGTCATAAACATTGACCATTACTTTGTCCAAATAATCTTAATGCTTTGATTTCTTAATTTCTTGAAAAACCATAAGTACCTTTCAAGATAATGACTTTCTATAACGATTATTCTTTGGAATATTTTTCCAATAACTTTACTCATGCTCAATTTTGAGCTCGGATTTAAAAATTATAGATCCCAAAAATTACCATTTCTACCCAATTCCTGCATTTTTTAATGATGAAGTGAAGGTTAGAGACCAAATTCTTCCAATTGTAGAAAAAAATCAAGTGAGAACCATATGTTGTTTTCATATATGACATTTATATTTATTTTTTTGGGATCACTTAGCAACCTTCATATAGGTGATTTTATGTTCTAATTATTTTCTACATCAATATGGAATTGGTAACTTTCCACTTTTTGCAAGTTTTCCATTATTATAAAATTTAGTTAAATTTGCTATCTTTTAAACAATTAAAAAATAAGAAATTTTCACTAGAGAAAATTGCGCATATTATTGAAAATATCAAATGTTGACATGCAAAAATGTTACACAATAACCATTTAGGGTTAAATTTCCGACATTTATAGTCTTCAAAACTACCAAAAATGTCCTAAAGTAGTGCATTTTTCTGATTTTTAAAATTATACTATACACTTTAAAATCTATACAAATTCTCATCTAGGTTTGTCACACCTACTTGTATTCCTTACTGTCAAAATTTTATGATCAATGAATATTCTCTTAAATCTTCTATCTACTATTTTTCAAGATTTTGGGGCGGGATTTACATTGTTACCCTTAATGATAGCTTTTTAGAACTTGTTTCTATGGACTTTCACCTAAAATTTCAACTCCATCTGAATTTGTTTGCTCTAGCTATTGAAAAACAAGATGTTGGTTATAGTTTTATTTGTTTAATAACTTATTTTGGTGATGGGGCATACCACCTCTCATGTAATGATGTGGCAATGTTTTTCACCTGGAACATATATGGCATCACTAGGTATTTCCATGTCATCCTTGATGCTCATGCATTACATATCATGTCCCCATGTCCCTTTCCTTTTTCCTTCTTCGTATACATACATATATAATATGGAGGGTCCTTAGGTATCATTGTACATTCCTATTTATCCATGTGGCATATATGCCATGTTTCTTGGGACTATGTGACATGTTATCCTTTATTCCCCATGATCAATGTTTTCTTGTCCCACCTGGATATGTGGTAGTAATCCATCAATTAAGAGGTATGAATCTATAGGTGTTTAATAGTCCCCATGCCCTCTATAATTGTAAACTACAGATAAATGTCATTCTTCGTTTTCCATTGCAGAGCTTGTTTGTTTGATCTGAAAACTGTGCTTTGGGGCTCCATACTACATCTTACTTCCCTTCTAATATCACTCATCTATACAAACCATTAAACCATTAGACATATCAAACATTTATTTCCAAAACAATGATTTGAGGCTCCATAACACCACTTACCACCCTCTAATACCACTCCTCTACACTTCCATCATGGACTATGCCCTTGTCGCATGGATTCTACAAGTATTTTTCATATGACCTATCATGTGCTCCTCTAGGTTGGCATATGGGGTCAATTTAATGACTCCAAGGTGACTTGGTGATCCTAATTCTCAATTGGTTGATTTTCACATGATCTTCCAATCGTTCAATCATTATTAGGATGACCATAACCACTATGAATTCTACCATGTCATTTATAAATCATCCTCCAGCCAATTATCTTTATCTTCAAATGGAATTTCTATTCCATTGTTGACCATTCAAACTCTTTTTGTCATCAAAATTGGGCTATTTTAGTGATTTTGTAATTTTCCCATTTCACTACGGAGCTGAAATTTGCAATTTATGATCATAACCCGCTTCCATGCCTACCTCATATCCTATCTCAAGAACACAATCTACGAATATCCAAGAAAACAAAATTTCTTAGTTATAGATTTATATACTTCTTTTTCATTAACATTTTATCAAACATATAACATGCTAACTACATTTTCCCCCATTTTCATTGATACCTTTTGTCAAACACTTGACATGTATATTGCAATTTTCTTTCTATATAGTCTAAATTCTTAGCCCATATAACACTAGTTATTTAAGTAGTAGCTCTGATACCATAATGTAACATACCTAATTTCCTTTGTAATATTTTTTTAGGTGACATGGTACTTCAAAACAATGCAAATTATTTGTATACCCTATTGTAAGGTCCCTATTTACCCAACTTAAGCTTTAATCCACAATCTGATATAAATTTATAGGAAAATAGAAATTCATAACATAATTAACATTTCCAACTCCAAATTCATTTCTTACCTATATATAACAAACCAATCTAGAATATAATTCATAATTTCTTACATGATTCTAGTATATTCTATGATACCAACAAAACCTATTACATCCTTTTGGCCCAACTAAAATTTAATTTACAAAAAGGAGGGAGGATTAATCTCTATTAATCTATAATAGCCTTTCAATTTGGATTTGATTATCTTCTAAACAATGTAGAATGCATTCCTTAAACAATATTAAATTTCATACTTTCCTTCTTCCCAAATAGAAATGTATTTATCCAATAAAGTGCTACCACAAGTGATAATCTTCAACAAATAATAATACAACAAATCCTAAAGAATAGATTATCATCATATACATAATAATAACCAAACTACTTATTTCTTTCTATGGTTGCATTGAGGAAAATAGCTTTAGAGTAACACTCTTCCTCCTAACAGTAGGCACCAACTCACACATATTTCACCCCTATCATGGGCAATGAAACAATAATGGAGAATTTATTGATATTGATTCATTTCTTCCCACTCAATTCCCTTCTTTCTGAAACACTCCCTCAAAATATCTCCTTCCATTCACTATTCTAATGCAAGCTTAATAGAAAATATTTATTATGAGGAAGCAAGGAATCTTAGCTATAACTTGATTTTCCTATACCTCTCAAGGATTACCCAGGAAGGTAGTCCACATTTTCAAATATTTTATTGCAACATTTAGGAAAACACAATAGGAAGAACACACTATTTTCATTAACCCCTCAATAAAAATTCAATTTTATTGAATGCATGATTTTCCCAAAGTTTGAGAGAATCCCTTCTCAAAAACTTGGATAAACGCCAAGCTTGCTTGGAAAATATGTACTCTCCCATGAATCTTCGGAAAATAAAGAATAAGGTACATAAAACAAAATAATAAAACTTGGGAGAGATGATTATGATTGTTTAGGATTATAAAATAATATTTCTTAATTCGTCTTTTTTTTCCACTTTTGATTTCCTTTGATGTTTATAAAAAGATATAATGCAAATTGCACTTTATTATTATTATTTTATATTAATTTTATTATAATAAAACGGCAATTCACTTATCACATATTTACATATATCAATGCAATAAACACAATTGCAATAATCAATTAAAATATACACATACAATTCTTAAGAAATTCTCGAATACAAAAGCTTTTGAATTATATTTTTATTTTGTTCAATATCTTGAATTAAAATATAAACATACAATTCTACAAAAAATCGTGAATACAAAAGTTTTTGCAGTATATTTTTATTTTGTTCAAGTTCTTGATGTACTTGTAAGGAAATATATATAAAAAAAAAATCAATATGATGGGTGAAAAAATAATTATGTCGAAAAAGATAACAAAAATGATGTGATGTAGATGTGCTCTTATGGTGTTGGTTAAATTTTTTAATTTTTGGGTTTCGGAGGAATTGGTCTAAATTTGATCGAAGATGTAAATTTGGACAAAAATTCTATTTTATGTTGTTTAAATTTTCTTTCTGAATGTATAAATAGATTCAACATGCTCAAATATGCAGATCTGACCATTCATCACCGGAATTCGGGCAAAATCAAACTAAAAAAATTGCCAAAAAAACCTCCAAAAAGATAAAAACCCTTAACCTTATGAACCCTTATGACTATAGCATTAAAGTTTTGGAAGTTTAATTTGGAAACATTTCTCAATTCAACTTTCAGTTAATTTCAACTCTAAACTTGCATTTGGAAACATGTAGTCCCACCTTTCAACATGTAGTTCCACCTTTCAACTTAACTTGAATTAACATACAATAAAATAAATAAATATGTTGTCACTGGGTTTTGAATAAATAAATAAGAATAACATTTTTTCTATTTAATCTAATTAAATATAATAAATATAATTATAAACTTTTCCATATTATACTAATAATGCTATGTTGTATTAGTTTCGGAAATCCATGGAATGTTCAGAACTAGTAGAAGTTTCTCTCAAATTTGCAGGAAAAGTAAAATTGGGAGAGGAAATAATATATATTAAAAAAATATAAAAAATATTTTAGGTTACAATGTATAGAGATATTGATATATTTTAAATCTTATTTCAATAAAGTTGAAGGTCAATCCACCACAATGTTTCTCATATTGCAACAACTAAAATATTAAAATTATTCATTTACTTTGTGCTAATAATTATATGAATATATTTAACATAATACTGAAACTTTAATATACATAGATATTCATTAGAAAATGAGAAACAAAATTGAAAATACATATATACAATTTTAACATCTTTTTAAAATTAAACTTTACATGTATAAACTTTAAACATCTTTGTAAATTTGAAGCATTATTCTTTTTTTATTGGAAAAAAAAAAATACTGCTACTCTTCTAATATAAAAATACAATAAAAGTCAATGATATGGTTGGTGGATAGGGTATTGATTTATTAGGCTTTCATGTTTAGTTTGGGATAGGGTATTGATTTATTAGGCTTTCATATCCACAACTATAAAGTGAGCATTATTAGGTTTTTTTACTTAACTAATTTTTGAAACAATATTTGCCTATAGTTTAGTCTTAGTTTTATAGTGATATTTTGAATAAATATAATGAAAATATTTGTAATAAATTATGTATTTGTAATAATGAAATAAATATATTTACATTTTAATTTAATATAATTCTAATTTAAAGCTCTTAGTTTAAGAAACTAGTTCCCAAGCTCCCATTTCTTTGATGTTGAAGCTCTCAAAAAAACTCCCAAGTTCCCCAAAGAATTTCCAGCCAATTGGAGACCTTCCCAACTAGTTCCCAAACGGAAACGAGTTTCAGAAATATTGAAAATGCGAATTTTTTTTCCCATACAACTATGATATATATGTTTTTTTTTAACCTTTATTTATTTTATAATTAATACATTAAATTATATAAAAATAAATACACCTTACAATCCCAGCTTCAAAATAAGATGGTGTTTCAAGTTATTCATTGCAGGTCCATTTCAACACATATTCTATGAACTTTTTAGTTTGCAACTTACAAGTATACATTGATAATCTTTTGATAATCTTGGTTAATTTTTCAAAATATCTCATTGTTCCTAAAAAAAAATACCATTACCTTTTTTTTTTTATATCATTTTTTTCTCTTATCTCATAAACAAGGAGTCTTGTACACCATTTTAATGTATAACTTACCCTAACTTTAAAATTTATTATTATTATTAAATTTACTAACCCATATTATTATTCATTGCAGGTCCATTTCAAAAATAGATCGAGATTTTTAAGATTTGATTGCACATTATTTAAGATAAGATAGATCGTAAATAATTTAAAATATAAAATAAAATAAATTTATTATTATATAACTTTAAAATTTATTTTTTAAATATAAAATCGTATCTCACGTTATCCAACAAAATGATGTTACAAGCTATTTTATTATTATAAATATAATTTCTAGTCTAGATCTTATCTTTTGAGAATATATAATGTGAACAGTTATAATTGCGATTTCGATGTGCAGGCCTAATGGCATTATCCTATAAGATTTGGGGACGAGTGCAAGGTTCAGTTGCGGAGATCCAAAAGTAGAATTTGTTAATTGTATTTATATTATTTTTTCTCTTGAAACATATGGATGAAGTTCATGTGTCTTACAGGTATCATAGGATAGTATAATTGGTTAAGACGTGTGCACACTCTTCCAGTTTGGGGAGAGGTCACGAGTTCGAAACCTGTGTCCC
>CBVK0102060341.1:0-10452 GCA_900067695.1 Picea abies
TATATATATATATATATATATATATATATATATATCACTATTACAATATCATATTTATTTATATTTATATAACTTACAAGATGGAGGTAGTTATGATTTCCATAAGTACCCTAGTTAGTTGACTAACTCAACTTCTTAGTCGACTCATTGTATTACATTACTCATTTGACTAGTTAGCCTAGTTGACTAATCGATTAGATTCCTCCAACATGTGCCATATTGAAAGCCTATAATTTCACATATATTGGTTTGGATGGCTAGTTTGGTGTTAAAACTATATATGAGATGTATCATTATTGATTTGGCCACCCAAGGCTAGCAAGAATTTATCCAAAAATCGTCTAAGGGAGTTGGCTTCCTCAAATGTGGAGTATCCTAGAAGGAGGTAGTCATCTATGAATTGAATATGCAAGAGGGCTTCTTGTTCATTGGAGAAGTTGAGGCCTTGAATCAAGTTATTGGTTATTGATTCTTTAAGAGAGCATTCTAAGGCTTCAACTATGATGAGAAAGAGAAAAGGGGATAGTGGATCACCTTTTCTTATACCTCTAGAGGGGATAAAAGGAGTCAAGGGAAACCCATTAACCAAATCTAAGCAGAAGGCATTGGAGTCCAATCTAGATATGAAAAAGATTAAGGTCATAATGATGTTTTGAAGGAACCTCCAATTTAGTCTAGCAAAATATTTTGACATGTCATTTTTTATTAAAATACTTGGCTTCTTGTTGCTTCTGAGGGTATGGATAGCTTCATGGGATACTAATATTCCATCAAGGATTTGCATTCCTTTTATATATCCTCCTTGCAATGGTGAGATGATCTAAACATTACTGTCTTGAGGTGATTTACTATAACTTTGGTGATTATCTTGTAGATGACATTACAAAGGGAGATGGGGCAGAACTTGTATGTTAATTTAGTTTTGATTTCCTTTGGGATGAGGGAAAGGAAGGTGGCATTAAAATCCTTGATAAGTCACCCTATACATTTGTATTCTTTTACCACCTTGTATACTATTGTTTCAATGTCTTCCCAATAGGCTCAAAACAATTTTGGTGTGATCCCATATGCACCTGGGACCTTGCCTAAGACCATGTCTTTTACAACCTCTATGATCTTATCATAAGTTATTTTTTGCATAGGGACAACCTCTATGATCTTATCATAAGTTATTTTTTGCATAGGGAAGTGTTTCACTCCTTTGTTACTAGCTTGGGCATATTTTTTAGGATGTCTTCTAGTTCTTGATTTATGTCCTTCAAAGGTTTTTAGAGAAGGCTTCCAAAATAGTTGGTGATCTCTTGTTCTATCTTGTCGTGGCTTCCCAATTTGGTGCCTTATGAATTGTGTAAGAAGTGTGCTTTATTATGATTTCTTCTTTTCAAGGTGGTGTGGTGGAAGAATTGTGTATTTTTGTCACTCTCTTTAACCCAACAAACTTTGGACTTTTCCTTCCATAAACATTATTCTTGCTAGTTACACTTTGTTTTAACTTTCCTTAGGTATTATCTTGTTTTATGAGGTATTTAATCATTCATATGTCCATTATTTCTTGTTGTATTACAACCATTTTGTTATCTAGTTTCTATATGTATTGGAAGATGTTTCTCTACTCCTATATGTTCCATTGTTTGAGTTTTTCCTAGAGTTTTTACATTTTGGTTCCTTAGATGTCGTTATCCACATTCAATTTCTCCCCATTTTTTTCTTAAATTCTAGGTGGGGAATCCAAAATTTATTGAACCTAAATGGGGTGGCTCATGAGGTTTTTTTACTACCCCATTGTAATAATATGGGCCAATGGTCCTATCATGCGCTAGGTATCACCTCTGATGCAACATTGTAACATTTTTTCTATAACTCCTCTAAGAGAAAGAATCCATCCAGCCTCACCACTATTTTTTGGGCACCCCTCGCTTGTTCCAAGTGTGCAATCCATATCAAGTGGGTGTTTCCACTAGCATGAGAGAGTTAATGAATTGTTTGAAAAACTTTTTTTCTTCTCCTAAATCTGTAATCCCTCCCATATTTTCTCCCAAGGATGTTATGAGATTGAATTCTCCCTCAATGATCCAGTGTTATCCCTATAGCATTTCCCCTAATGCTTACACGCCATCAAGGAAGGATACTTTAAGGTGGGGGTCTGGTGGTCCATAGATGTTGGTAATTTTTCTTTGCAATGTTTTTTTAAGCGAAATTTTCCAATTTGGCTAAATTTCAATTTTTGGGAAGAAATTTAGGCTAAAATTTTTCATTTTTTCATGAAAAATGAAAAACTTATAGCCTAATTTATGATTATAGTTATGAATACACTTATGTTTTTCGCCTAAATAGAACCATTTTTCATGAACATATAATAGGTTTTCTTAATATTTTCACCAAATCGATGATTATGCATCCCAATTTTTTGGGTATATTCACTACACTGTGGATGATAATTTAGTATTAACTACTCTTTCGAAAACCATGAATTTTCAATTGAAGTCATGTAAATTTATATAGGAAAAGAAAATGATTTTAATAATTTACTTCTATTATTTTTTTCACTTCTTTCAACATGGAGGTAGTATATCATGTTGTATATTAGTGTGTAGAATTTTTTCAATGTATTTTTAAAGATATTTTCCATTGTCATTTTTTTTTTTGTTGCAAGTTCCCTCTAATTGATATGAAAGTTTGTTTTTGCTTTTTCTCTAAATATTGTTTCATAATATTTTTTGATAATTATTGTCAAAGATGCACATGTGACATAAATAGAATGATGTTGTTGCCAAATTTTAAAGGTAGTAACAAGAAATCAATCGGTTGTTGCCTAAGATAGATGATAGAATTATTTTACAAATATTGTTTGATTACCTAATGGTTTGATACGTTATGATTTATGTCGTTTGAAAAAAAAACATTGGTGCTTTGCTCATTGGATCATCTTTCCCAAAAGGTTCTTGGCATGAAATTAGCTACCAATGTCAAGTATGTCATGGTGATTCAAGATTTATTCTATAGCATGACCATACCTCCTTCCATCTCATCAAAACTCTTTATGAGTATGTCACTATCAATCCAACATTTTTTTTTCTATATTAGCATGGCTTCTGAGTTGCATTTGGTTTCCTATAGAAGAATGATATCTAATTTATCTTGTAGGATTTTATTTTTCAAGAGGTAGTTCTTTCCTTTACTATCCATGACTCTTACATTCTAAGATATTATTTTCATAATTAACTATATGGGGGTTGGATTGGGAACTTATCTAAGAGAGGCCTGGTTTGGCATGGATTCTCTGTTGTTTTTGCTATGCAACTATTGGTTCCAATATCTTGTGGTTTCTTTAGTTGTGTTTGTGAGGCGCTCCACATGTTGTTCATATATGATTATAGCCTTGAAGGAGGTTGTTCCTACCTCTCCCATATAGAAGGAGTCTTTGAAGGGTGTAGCTAATGTTGAATTCAAGACCCTAGCGCGGCCATTGCTAGGGTTTCAATATGAAAACCAAATCCATTTAACGCTCTTTTTCAACTAGATTATAAGTGTTACTTATTTATTAGATCATTATTATTGTTATACGTTGGTTTCTCTTTGATTTCCAATATTATATTATCTTATTGGTGCTTACCTATGACATAGGATTATACCAAACTATACCTTTCAAGTAGAAGTCAAACTATTTTTTTGTAATAAGCACTCTTCATGGGGTTGGAGTCATCATGTAGTTATATTTAGTAAGCAACAATTTATAGTTGAACCTATCAATGAAACATCATTGTAATAAGTATATCCTTATCTTATTCCATGTACAAAAAATATGCAAGTATGTTTTCTTTATTTACCTTTCATTTCTCCTCTATGGTATGATTGTGTGGGTGCATGTGTTTAAAAAAGTGTTATCTCACATTTGTTGTCAACTTTGCTCTGTGTCAACATATAAATCCTTACATACCATGATCTTTATGCTAATGGGGGGAACTTCAATTGAATGGTGTCTCCTACTAATACAGATTGATTGGTTGTGTGGTGACTATGCATATTTGCTTAGCATCCCCCTCTTCCTGCACAAAATGTGTTGTGTGTATGCATGTGCATGAAACAACAATTAGATATATCTATCATGTAGTACCATGGAATTTCTCTTACAACTCTAAAATGTCTTTTTTCTCTCCCCTCTTTCTTCTAAACGATGTTGTCTTTCATATCATTAGTTGAAAAAGATCCCACTATAAAAATTAAAATGAAAATTAAAAAGGAAAAGTAAAAATTAAGGTCAATATTTATTATTTAATACTATAATTCATAATAAGCTTACACATACAATTTAAATGGCTCAATAAATAAAAAACTTACCCTAGAGCTTAGCACCATCCATGTCCCAGCAACCCTCTGGAATTATACCTGCCAAACCTACGATTGGGATCTCACAGGAAACATATTCATATTTGTCATTGAAATAGAAAGAAATGAGATTATATCCTACCTTTCAAGATTTGAAATCATATCCAAAGAATCACAAAAAATGATGGAAGAAAATAGAGATCATTAGCCAAATCTCTCATAAACAATTTTGGTTCGGCATACTTTTCATCCCTTTCACCTCCAAAATAGTCGAGAACATATAATGCAAGATACAAAGAAAGGTGAAGTAATTGATGGCCATGAAGAAATATGTCATTTAGTAGAGACATAATTTACACAATCAACTAAGGTTGTAACAAGAAATGAGGCACAACAACAATCAGAGGAGGAAGAAAAAACACAAGAAAGGCCTACAAAAAAACTAGGAATGAGAACAATGAAAGGGAAAAGGTAGGAAGAAACAAATAAGGAAATATTCAATATGGGTACTCAACATAACATTGAATATGTCATGGGTGGGGGACTAAATCAGTAAGAAAACTAGGAGTACGAATTCCAGGCTTCATTGGAAGTTTTAGGAGATGAACCAAAAACCCCAATAGTTAAATAATGATAGTGATCTCATGGAACTGTATAGTGTTGGGAAGTAAAGTCAAGATAGAAGCCTTAATATATTTAATAAGGGTGTTGAAGCCATCTATACTATTAATCTAGGAGACAAAACTTGTAGACTAGGACATTCTAAAAATAAGTAAGCATCAATGGAAGACCTGTGAAGGTATAGTAGTCAATGCCAGAGGAGATTCTGGGGGAATTTGCACCATATGAGACCCAACAAAAGTTTTATTAGTGTCATCCTTTTGCGTGTCGCATTAGATGTTAACAAGATTCCAACATTTATCAACATGTGTGTTATTCAATTTATTTATCGTTTACATGCATGTTCATTACATGGAAAAGGTTAGATGTTGGGAATCCTTATAGCTTCAAAAAGAAATTCAAATGGATAAATGGAGTATTGTAGGTGGGGATTTTAACACAATCCTCACAAATAAAGAGAATATAAGAGGCAGTACAAAAAGGGACTCCATGCAAAAGAAGATGGAAGACTTAATCTCATAATGGGACTTGGTTGATGTTAAGCCACTCAAAGGAATATATACTTGGAATAATAGGAGGATCAAAATTGGCCATGTTGCTACAATATTTGATAGGTTTTTAATTCATAGTGATTTATTCATGGGGGACCAAATAATTTCCTCGAAAATTATTCCCTTGAGCATCTCAAACTACAAACCCATAAAGGTTGTATTTGAAGATGTTCAAAATCTAGGTCTCATCCCTTTATATTTAATCCTCTTTGGATTCAGGACCCAAAGGTGATATTGGACCTAATATTAGCAACATGGAATCAAAAAATAGTGGGTTATATGTCCTTTATATGGGAATAAAATCTAAAAGTAGTAAAGAAGGCATTAAAGCAATGGTTCGAATTGTCATACTTTTTGTCAAATCAAGAAAGAAAGCAATACCAAAGTCAACTGGAAAATCTAAAAAAAGAAATGGAAACACAAGAAATTACCGAAAAAGAAATATTAGAGTGAGATTTAAACCAGAAATTCCATGCAACCTGTCGTAAGGAAGAGGAGGAGTGGAGATTGAAATATTGTAATTTGTGGTTGTAGACTAATGATAAAATGCATCCTTCTTTCACAAACAAGAAAAAGACAATAGGCATAAAAACACTATGAAAGCAACCATCTTGGAGGATGGTTCTCATTTTAAGAAATTCAATGTTGTAAAGGAGGTATCTCGAGTAGATTTTAAGGATCTTTATACAAGGGAGGAAAAGGCACACCAAAAATATGAAGAATATCTTCTATAGCACATTCCAATTTTAGTTACAATGGAAGAAAATGTGGTGCTAACCTAGGAAATCCAATAGGAAGAAATATATCAAGCAGTATGGGGTCTTAAACCAAACAAAGCTCCAGGGCCAAACGGTTTTACAATACACTTCTTTTGTGCTTGTTGGTAAACAATAAAGTATGATTTGAAATGAATGTTAAATTACACTTTAAGAAAAATGAAAGTTGGTGGCAACAGAAAAATTACACTTTAAGAAAAATGAAAGTTGGTGGCAACAGAAATTCCTCCCTTTTGGCTCTTGTCCCAAAGGAATCAAACCTAGCCTCATTTGCAAATTTATATCCCATATCCTTATGTAATTCATCATATAAAATTTTGACCAAGGATATAGCTTCGAGAATGAAAAATGTTTTACCCAAGCTCATTTTAGAAAATCAGGGAGGCTTCATGCAGGGTAGAAAAATAGTGGACAATATAATACTAGTGCAAGAAGTTGTCCATTCAAGGAAAGCTAATAAAGACAAGGGGATGATAATTAATATGGACATGGAGAATGCATTTGACACAGTGCAACACTCATTTGTATTTAAATTTATCTTGATATTTGGGTTTGAAGAAACCTGTGTTTCCTAGATTCAAGCTTGTATTGGTGCTCCATGGATTTCCTCTCTTGTGAATGGAAGACCCACCACCTTTTTTCATATCCAAAAGGGGTCTTTGTCAAGGTTTCCTCCTCTCCCATCTTCTATACATTTAAATGGCTGAAGTGTTAAGTAGGAAGTTGGAACATGAAATAATAATAGGGAAGATATCATGCATAACTTATATGAGAGGAATCAAAGGAATAAATCAGTTGCAGATCACAGATGATACACTAGTATTTAGAGTTGTCTCGCTTATTATTGCAAAGTGATTAAAACAATTCCTTGATAGATTCCTAAATTCCTCTAGGGGGGGAGTCAATAATCGAAAGAGACAAATCTATGGTTAGAACATCTTGAAATGGCAGTTGCAAGCCATTTCCAAAATTCTAGAATTTCCATATACTCCTCCTGGACTTTTTTAGCTACCTAGGAATGCCAATATCATTGAGTAATATAAACTCATTAGTATGGTATGGGATAGTAGAAAAAATGGCTAAGCATTTTCACCAATGGAACTCACGTTGGTTGAACCTAACATGCAGGATTATAATGATCCAATTTGTCTTGTATGCATTACCTCCATATCAATGCATATCCATGCTAGCACCAGTGACCATTATGCAATAGATAGCTCAAGGTATCCAAAAATTTATTTGGAAAGGAGGGAAATTGAATACAAAAAGTATCATTTTATCAACTAGAATACAGTAAGAGCGCTCAAAGAACATGGTGGGTTATCCATTAAAGATCTGTCTCTTATTAATCTCACAATGGGAGCCAATATGTTATGGAGACTCGTTACAAGAGAAACAAATTGGTGTAAATTAGTTCTTATTAACAAATACTTCTTCATAAACAAAAAATGTTGCTTGGATTCCCCTTGGAAAGAAGATTAGGCTCTCCAATCTGGAAAATATGTAAAGCAACATTGCATCTCCTATACTAATAATTTAATTTGGATTCCTATAAATGGCAAGTTAATTAATATTTGGTCTAATAGAATTTTAGGGAATCCTTTGTTAGGAACTATCATTGATTTATCCCCTTTAAAAACCTGATTTTTGGATAATGGCCTTGTCAAACTATCAGGTATTTCAATTTGGGATGCAAATTCTATATGGATGGGTTGGAAAAAATTATCTCCTTCAAGAGATCAACATAACCTGCTAGACTTATTTCTTTAGAAACTAATCGGTTGTGCTCTTGTGGACCGTCATAAATTTAATGAGAGGGGATGGGAAGCTAATGTATACATTGTCAAGCAATGTTATGCTATGCTTCTACAAGACCTCCCACATTCCCCACAATAATATTTGGCAACACATATGGAACATAGACTCTCTTCCATAAGTCAATGTGTTCTATTGGATTATGGTGCATGGAAAATTGTTGATGGCTACAAATTTGGCTAAGAAAGGAATACAAGGGTCGTCAAGGTGTGCATTATGCAACTCTGTTGTGGAATATATATACCACCTTTTATTTGACTATCATTCTACCAAGAAGGTATGGGATATTTTATTATATAAATGTTAATGTAATTTTTCCATTATATTGGAGAGATATGTTTTGAGGATGGAACAAAGTGTCTGGGTGTTCAAAGATCCATGGAGAAAATGTTTGGAATTGGGGAATATTTAAGCACACGCAAGGTGAGGAGGGAAGGAATAGCATAGGAATCAAGGGTGAAATTGAAGTGATTGTGAGGAAAATGGGTTCCCCAAGCATCAAATATTATGTAGCAATGACATGCAAGCACCCAGGTCGATGTGAATTCTATGAAATTATGGAGTTGAATAGATTGGGAAATATGTAGGACATCAGAATGACCAACCTAAAGGAAGTTATGGAAATATTGGTAGAGAAAAAATGAACGCAAGAGATCAGGAGGGACAAGGAATTTGCATCAATTTTGGAATTTATTAGCATAGATAAACGAGAAATTGGAAAATTAAAAGAAGAAATGTTCTTGCTCGGGTATAAATTGATTGAATTATCTGGGTTCTAGAATATGGTTTCTATCATTAGGCTCCCTTCAATTGGTTTAGAAATCTTCAAAGAAACAAAATTAGTTCAAAAACAGTTGTTGTTTCAAAACCCATATTTGGGAATGGAACAAGAAGTGTGCACTAAACTAAAGCTTTAAGTATCCAAGAAAATATGTTTTTATATGTATTGTAGAGTGTCAAGGAAGTGTAGACCAGATGGTTGGGAGGAATTGTTTGTGTTTTCCACCCCTAAGTTCAAATATTTCTTTGATGACATTTTCTCCTTGTGAGCCGATATGATTGTAAGTTGCTCATACCTTGATTCTCCCTGAATAACAGGATGTGAATTATTCCATGAATGTAGTCTTCATGATAAACCACAATGAAAAAAAAATGTATTGTAGAGTCATGTTATTAGTAGGCCTATTTGTTATAATATACCCTTTTAGAGACGAATAGAGTCCAAATTTTAGTAAGGATGAACTGATAGACTCTAGCACACCACTGGAAATTTTGATATTTTCAATTTCTGGAAATCAAGAATTCACTATGTACTTTATTGTCAAACAGTACAACTACGACATTTTGATAATATAAAAATACATGTTCATCTTAAAAAATAAAATAAGCTTACACATACAATGTAAATGGCTCGATACAATGTAAGGTCAAGATTTATTGTTTAATATTATAATGCATAATAGGCTTATGTGTACAATTTAAATGGCTCGAAGCATGTCTCAAGGTTCATTTTAACTTACGTTTCAATTTTAGATCTTACACTTGGGGTGTGTGAAGTGATTGTTTTGCCATAGTTTAAATATGTTATGAATTGGTTCTTTTTTGTCATCTCAAAGTAATAGGAAGGAAACAAATATTGTTAGCTTCTAATCTCATAAGAATCATTTTGAATGCATGAAATTGCATATACTAGATGTTAATGTTGCACAATATAATTATAAAAGGGGTATTCAAGGGCACTGAATTCATTTATGCATTAAAAACAACAATTTCATTCATTCCAAAATTGTAGTTTTGGAAAATATTGTCTAACCATATTTCAATGATGACAAATCCAAAAATGTCAAAAACATAGAATATCTAGCCTTATTTAATTGTTTTTCATGAGTTAAAAAGAAGCCTTTATTGTAGTGGGAGGAATTTTATATATTGATGCATAAGAATTTTAGTTGTATCTTTGGATGCCATGTATTTGTATTAACACTTTTTGCTTCATTAACATCATAATTAGGCTAGATATATTTCCCAGAAAGAGTCCTTCCCTCTTCAATCACGAGACCCAATATGGAAGAAAATATGGAGTAGTCATGGAATGTGCAAAATAAATATTTTTAGCTAGATGGTTGTTAGATTACTAAGAGGGGGGGTGAATTGGTAATAGAGCAATCCAATCCTTTTTAATCACAAAATGCAAGGGTTATATCAACGTAGAATTATCATCCAATAGTTACAAAATAAATAAAAAATGAAAAAATGAGCAATCATACACATACACAATACACTAGTGTTTTTACGTGGAAACCCAAGATGGGATAAAACCACAGAATGTTTTTTCTTATATGTCTTTAAGAATTACATTCATT
>CBVK0102060355.1:0-10533 GCA_900067695.1 Picea abies
TGACTTTGATATCAAGCATATCAAAGGAAAATAAAATAAAATTGTCGATGCACTTAGTATAAGAGTGCATCTCATGCATGATACAACTGTCAGTATGCATCAATCGGACTTGAAGAGCATAATTTCAGATGTTGTTGTTACAAATCAGCATTACCTACAGGTATAGGAAAGCTTACATCATGGAGATGTACAACATAAAATGAAAGAGTATGAGATAAGGAAGATGGAATACTTATGCATAAAAGTAGAATTTATGTTCCTAGTTCTGAAGAACTTAGGAATTTGGTATTAAAATAAATGCATAATGTTCCATATGTTGGACATCTCGGTTACTAGAAAACAATTACAGTAGTAAGAAGCCAGTTCTTTTGGCCGTGAATGAAAAATGATGTTGCTTATTACATCGCCAGATGTATGGAATGTCAGAAAGTGAAGGTTGAGCATAGACACATAGCAGGTTTGCTACATCCATTACCAATTCCAGAGAAGAAATGGGGAGTGATAACCATTGATTTTATAACTAAATTTCCCAGGACAACAAGGCAACATGATTCAACCATGGTAGTGGATGATAAATTGACAAAGGTTTCTCATTTTGTTCTTGTAAAAACAACTCATACAACAGCTAATATTGTAAAAATTTACATGAGAGAAATTGCTAGGTTGCATGGGATACCTAGGACAATTGTCTTAGACAACGACACTAAGTTTACTTCAAATTTATGGAAGGGATTATTTAAAGGATTTGGTACAAATATGAACTTTAGCATAGCATACCATTTGTAGTCAGATGGGAATACATAGAGGGTCAACCAAGTAATTGAAGACATGTTAAGAATGTATGTGATGGATAAGCCATCTAAGTGGGAAGATTACTTGCACTTGGTTGAGTTTGCCTATAATAATGGTTATCAAGCTTTGTTGAATATGACTCCATTTGAAGCCCTGTATGGTATAAAATGCAACACTCCAGAAGATAGAGTGGTATTCGGGCCATAGTTGGGACAACCAAGAAGATAGAGTGGTATTCGGGCCATAGTTGCTCAAGGAGATGGAAGACCAGATGGTTAAGATTAGGTAGGATTTAAAGGCGGCTCAAGATAGACAGAAGGTTTATGTCGACAAGAATAGGATAGAAAGAAAATTTAAAGTAGGAGAGCATGTGCTTTTCAAATTAAACCCCAAGAAGAGCTCTTTGAAGTTGGGTAGCTGTACAAAACTGGAAGCCAGATTCTGTAGTCCATTTGAGATATTGGATAGAATAGGGTCAGTTGCATACATGCTTGCATTGCCTATTTCCATGAATGTGCATAATGTATTTCATGTCTCTTTCCTAAGGAAATATGTACATGATCCTAACCATGTTATTGATTGGAATATGATTTAGGTTGAGACAGAGGGAGACTTTCGGGTCCAGCCAATGCGAATATTGGAAAGAAAAGTCAAAATGCTCTGGAATCGAGTTATAGAGCTAGTAAAAGTTCAGTGGACCTATTACAGTCCTAAATATGCTATCTCAAATCATGAAGATGCCATGTGGGCAGAATACCTGCATATTTTTGAATAAATTTTGAGATTTTGATCTCTATTTTGTATATGCACTGGGAACAGTGCCAAAATAAGGGGGTGGGGATGTAACACCCCAGGTTTTGAACCCCCATATTAAATAATGTATTTTTACATTGTTGAGAGGCCAAAGTTCCCAAACAATTATTAAAAGGTGAATGTGCCTAAGAAATGTAATGTGTGATCATTATTAATAATAAATACATCATTGGTTGCTAGACAGACAAGGACTAGAGTTATAGGGGGCTATTATTCAATAAGAGAGAGGGGCTTGAGGGGATAAGTGTTTATTTCATTTTTTATTTACCCATTTTTTTTAATAGGGGGGGGAGGAATCAGTTACATGAGTTCTTTGGGGGAAGGCCAAGAGGTTCTTGATCCCCACAATTTACAAAAACCCATCCCTAGTCTATGGAAGGGGTTCCCCGATTGGATAATCCTCTCATTCATTTTGGTCATTCTCTCACTCTCATTCTTAGCCCCATTCAGGTTTTCTTGTTGGTTTCCTCATGTGTTCATTCACCTAATTTTTTCACTTTTCATCCTCTCTTGTGGATTCTGCACTCCATTCATTCCTTCACTCACTCATCTTTCCTCATTCGTGTTTGTCTTGGGAAAGGAAATCGGACCATTGAAGAACAACCATGGTTTTGTTGGTTGTAGATATTGTTGGTGTAATCCATCCATGATTTGAGGCATACATGTTTGAGATGCTTGGCCTGTGTTCAACTTTGCTCATAGTTGCAAGTCCTGAGAGTCCCAGAATGGAGATTTTGGACCAACTGCACTAATCTATGGAAGGAGAAGGACTGCCTGAGGGACTGCATGGAAGATAAGGGTGGAGGTACATTCTCTTGTGTGGTGCAGGCTAGGTAGAAGAGATTTGGGTACTTGGATTGTTGTTAGTGTTGGAGAATCCTATGAGAGCTTGAGTGATGACTAGTTTGGGAAGCCAAGTAACACTCTAGAACCATCCTTGTGGATTCATAGCCCTATCTCGGGGGTGAAATTGTTGTTGAGACTTGGAACAACGGTGTCTATGGTTGGGTGGAATGTCCTTGGTCTGCAGCTAGTCAATGGTTCTCTTCTACAAAAGACAAGTTCTCTCTGTTATGGTTTCGTTTGCTTGTGTATTTATTTTTGTTGCGTATTAAATTATTATATCTAATATTTGTACTTATAATATGCATGCTTGCTAGTTAATGTTGTGCATGGTATATTGTGTATGTATTTTATGTTGTAGTATGAATCTTAATCATTGCATGTATGTATTTCATGCTTATTTATTAATTAATTAATTGTTATCATAAATTTGAAATCAACCAAGATATGTGTTCTTGGTGTGGCATGCCCAGCCTATGCGAGGTTGGGTACGTTACAAGTCTAGTCTAGGTGGATCGACTAGAAGTCAAAGGTTGAAGAGCTCTGACCATGTAAATTTGAAGTCGAAAGGTTGAGGTGGATCAATTGATAGTTGAATGTTGAAGTGGTTTGACCATGTAAAGTCAAAGTCGAAGGTCAAGGTGGTTGGATCGGGTAAAGACGAAGTCAAAGGTCGAAGACATTGACAACAATTAGAAGAGGTCAACTGACAAGAGGTCAAATGGCAGGTGTGTCACAACCAACTAAAGACCAAATGAAGGTCGAATTATAGTTGACTTGTAATCCAACTTGGTAGTCGACCATAACACAATCTTGAGATTCACGAGATTTGTAGTGAATGATTTGTGTGGATCTGTAACCGTTTTTTGGTGAAGTTTTTATTTAGAGTTTTTCCTACTGTAAATCCTATAAATAAGGTGTGTTGTAATGTTGTAAAAATATGATGAATGGACAATCACCAAGAATCAATAATCATAGAGGTTGTTGGTCTTGTAGATGTAATCTGAATTAGTTGTAGGGTTGTTCTTGTGTAAATCAAAAAGGTGTTATGTCGATTTTTTCTTAGGTGTGGACCAAGGTTAGAAATGTAACCTTTTATTCTGAATGAATAAGAAAAAAAGAGAGAAAAATGAAAAAGGAATGTTGGTTTTCCTAGTTTGGGTTTCCAGGGTAAAATATCTGTGTATTGTCTGTTTTCTTTGTCATTTACTTTCTTGATTAAATCTTTCTTCCTCTCTTCTACTAGGTTTAGCATGGAAGTATTCCTCATTTCCTAACATTTTTGACAAGTGTTTTCAAGTGAATGCTTACAAGATCCAGATTGAAGCTTGGTAAAGGTAATCTTGAAAGTTATAATCTAGAGAGTCAAAGGAGATTTTTTAAGTGAAAGATGGCTTCCTAAGGAAATGAAGGACAAGATCCTCCCATGAGACTCGATAAATTTATGGTTACACTCTGCATGATGAGTGAGATAATAGATTATTTGCATCGAATATTTCAAAAGACTAGTGATAGAGAATCTTCAGTAAAAGGAGAAGGAAAAGGTGAAGGTGGTGGACCTTCAGAACCCTCTTCACCATCATCATCATCATCATCATCATCTACCAATGGTGCAAGTGAAAATTCTTGTCATAAGAAGAATCCCTCTAAGAAATATTCTTTCTCTCATGCTTATGATTTTCCTTTATTAAAGTTAGATGTAAAGTTTGAATTTCCTAGTTATGATGAAGAATTGAATGAAAAGAAGTTGGACAATTGTATCAAACAAATTGAAGTGTACTGCAGGGTACGAAATATCATGGATGATAATGTAAATATACAGTTGACTACTATTCTTCTGGGCGGAACAACCTTGATATGGTGGGAGAGAAAGACACAACTTGATCTCGTTCAACAGGGTAAAGAGATTTCTTCTTGGGATGAATTTGTTGTTGCAATAAGAAAACAATTTTATCCATTGTCTTATGTGCAAACTGCAATAATAGATTGGAAACATCTAAGACAAGGAAAAGGGGAAAATGTTCGGGAATACACACAGGAATTTAAGAAGAAATCATTATCTTTAGGAATTCCAGTATATACTCATGAAACTCTTCTAAAGTATATTGGTGGTATGCATGCATATCCTCGACACACCATATCAATGTTTAAACCTACTAATATTGACGAAGTGTCATTATATTCTACTCATATTGAAGCTATCAAGGGAAAGTATATGTCCAGAGATAAGAAGCCACACAAGTTCGAGAAAACGTAGAAAGGAAAATGGAAGAATAATAAATCAACTACAATAAATAAAATCGAAGAGAAACCTACATGTCCTCACCGCAAAAGGAAAGAACATGAGCAGGCATAGTGTTGGAAGTTGCATCTAGAGTTGTGACCAAATAAGTTCTAGGATAAGGGAAAATAAAGGACTGTTGCAAAAGCTCAACAAGATCTGGGATCGGATTCATGAGATGAATCTAAAATAAAAAACAATGAGAAGAAAAGGTATATCTACTACTAATTCTAGTTCTTCAATTCAATCTCCTAAATTGTAAAGTGTTCCTAATCAAAATAAACAAAGTGAGTTTTTCCATGTCATGGTTATAGTGAAGCATACAAAGATAAATAATTTGTTTTACATTGGATCTAAAGTTAAGGTAATATCTGAAGAAATTGTTAAGAAGTTGGGTTTAAAGACCACACCTCATGTGAAACCATATCCATTAAGTTGGGTGTGTGAGGATGTTAAGTTGCAAGTGACAAAACAATGTAAAATCATATTTTCAATTACATCTAAGCTCTTTGATGAGGTTGAGTTATATGTCATGCCACTTGACATTTGTGGCATTGTCTTGGGTATTCCATACTTATTTCAAAGGAAATCCATATTCTATCGTGAAGAGAACAATTATCACCTTTTCAAGGATGGGAGACTCGTAAATGCTAGTAAATATTTTGTTCTCGTGATGGTGAAGCAAAAAGAGGAAGATATATCAAATTATTCGTCAGGTTGTGATCCAGATCATAAACATGAATTGGTAAATATCATTTCTAACTATGACAATTTATTTCAAGAACCTACATGGTTTCCCCCTAAGTGGGAGGTTGAAAATGGAATTTATTTGTAGCAAGATGCTCCTCTTCCTAACGTTGGTGTGAAATGGGTCTTTCAATGGGGATGCAAGAAACAGAAATCCTTCGAGACATTGAAAGAGAATATAAGCACTACACTAGTTTTGGCCCTACCATATTTGCAACATACATTTGAGATTCAAACCAATATGAGTGGATTTTCTAAGTATTCATGCAACGAGGTAAACCTATTTTTTATCATTCTGATAATTTTACTCAAGAAGTAATTAACTATCCAACATATGATAAGGAATTATATACTTTGGTACAAATTTTGAAAAAATAGAAGCATTACTTAATGGTGAAGGAGATAATAATTCATACAAATCATCAACCATTACTTTATTTGCAATCACAAAAAAATATACAATAGTCATGACACTTCAGGTGGATGGTTTTATTACAAAAATTTGATTTGGTTATTAAATATAAGAAGGGTATTCATAATAAGGTTGTAGACAAGTTATCAAGGCCGGTAGTCAATGCATCTACAATATTGAAGCATAATTATTTAGCTCATGAAAGTTATGTTGAACAATATGATAGAGATGATGATTTTAAAGATGTATATATATCTATAACTTATGGAAATCAACAGGAAGAACTGGATTATCATAAGCATGATAATTTATTATATCATCTTGGAAATATTTGTATACTCGGGGATGAAAGAGAAAGTGTAATCGTAGAATATCATACATATCTCATTTTTGGTCATTTCGAAGTAGGTAAGAGAGTAGAATAGTTGTAAAGATATTGTTGTTCACCTCGAATGAATGAGATAGTTTCCAAGTATGTAAAAGGTTCTATTATGTGTGCCACAAGTAATCCTAGCAATAGAAAGTTGGGGTTATATACGCCACTTCCAATACCTTCTCAACCATGGGAAAGTGTATCCATGGATTTTGTAAGGGGTTTGGTGGTGTCCAGAACAGGTCATGATTATTTACATGTCATCATGGATAGGTTCAGTAAGATGTGTATCTCAATGCCTTGCAAGAAACAAATCACAACTGAATAGACAACACAGTTGTTCTTTGTAAATGTTTGGGTTCATTTTGGCTTCCTACATATATTATATCTTATTGAGACTCTTGGTTCTTAGGAAATTTTTGGTCTAATTGATGGCAGCTTATGGAAACTAAGTTAAATAACAATACATATTTTTATCCGTGGACAAATGGATAGATATATGTGGTGAACAAGACAATGATACATTTGTTATGAGGATACTGCAGTAAATATCATAAGCTATGGGATGAACAGTTTCACTATGTACAACATGCCTACAATTGTGCCATCCATTCTTCTACTCATAGAACTCTTTTGAAGTATGTTTGTGATACTTTCCTAAATCACCTATGGAGTTTTCTTTCAGATAAGCAAGCAAAGAGGATGAAGAAAATGATACGGATAAATTTAAAAGGTTCATACAGAGGATCCAGTAGGTAAATCAGGAAGTACAGGAACAATTGGAGAAAATCCAAGCCAATTACAAGGTGAGGCATGATAAACATTGAGTGGATCATTAGTTTCAATTTGGTGATCAAGTCTGGTTACATATAAGAAAGTACAAAATGAAGGGTGAAGGTAAAAATCTCAAGCCAATCTAGTATCGTCCATTGAATATTTTGAAGAAGATTGGTACAAATACCTTTTGTTTAGATATTCCATCTTATATGAAAATATATTCAGTGGTGAATGTTGAGAATTTGAAGATTTATGAGCCTCTTATGATTATGGGTGAACATGAAGGTGTTCAGGTTCTGAAAGTTGATGATATCACTGTAGAGTATTTAGACGAGTTACGGGAAGATGTTATCCTTGAAAGAAGAATTAGGACTTTACAATGGGGTGATGTGGAATATATTTGAATTGGTCTTAAAGGGGTAAAACAAAGAAAAGAAAAGTGGATAGAGATCGAAAAGGTGAGGGATATTTAACCTCACTTAGTTGTTGAGTAATCAATACTTTTGGTGGTCCAAAAGGCTTCCAATGGGGAGGAATGATCCCGGTGGATCTGAAAATGCTTAAAATTTGATCGTCTAAAATGCTCTCGAAAATGAAATCATTGCGTAGAGCTTGGTGATATATTTCCAACAACATCAGAATCACCTCAAAGAAACTTCATATGAAAAATTTACGTCTTTTCAAAATTTTGGTAAAACAAGATCAAAAGGGGGTGCCACGTGGAACCACTAGAAGGGTGACACGTGGAATTTCCATGCAAGTCATGTAGCGTGAAACAAGGAAGATGGAATAGAAACCATATAGGAACAAGTGGACCAATCCAGTAAGGACACATGGCATCTTATTGTACCATCGTTGCACAAGTGGACCAATGAGAAACTGTCACGTGGTAGACATCCATTGGCCGATTATGGTTAAGGTTGTTAAAATTATGGTTGCAAGCTCGGAGGATAAAACCTACGTCTCTCACATGCAAGACAAACGACCTCACCAAAACACCACACATATGGTTCTTAACCATATATGGCCCATAATTGATTTGAGTTTGTTTAAAGGTTTAATCGGCGTGAGAAGGACTGAGGGATAAGCCCCCAACCCATGGTATATATAACATGTAATGTAATCGTATCTTATCATCGTGGGGGGATTATAAATATATACCACTGACAACAAACAAAAACCATGCCAAATATAACATATGGTTACAACAAAGTGCCAAAGGAGGAGAGGTATGCATGTTTGAACCCACGACCTCCTCCCACACATACAAGTGTTCTAACCATTGCACCAAAGGAGCCTTTTGTTACATGAACTCCAACAATATTACATTTGATTTTTCCTAAGACTTTGGATGGTGGTTAGGACCCATGCCCTATTTAATCTGGTACCCTTGAGTGAGGTAGAGGACAAAGTATGGCATAGTACAACCACGTATGAAATATTGTTATGTGTGTCAGAGCTAACATATTTTTCCTCAAAGTTTATGCCATAGGGTATATAGAGTTTGAGTTTTCATTATAATGTGTGCCATAGGGTTCCTTGTGGAAAGTATAGAGTGTTTATACTCATTTTTCTCAAAATTTCAAGAGGAATTCAATGGTGCACTATGTTTCTAAGTTTGACAAACATATAACAAGATCATTTTAAGAACACAAGAATTTGAGCATTGATAAAGCAGTCTCTCAATTGAAAGAAGACCTGGAGATGTAGCCCAAAATGGGTGAACTCCAGTAACAAACTTGTGATATGTGTTTAATTATTGTTATTTCTGTTTCACTCAGTTATCTTGCAAGGTATTTATCATTTAAGTGATTTTGGATAAGTAAGTGAATTCATATTATTTGCAAATAGTCAAAGTGATCATTTATATTTAGAATCAAGTTGGATATTTATGTGTATTAAGAATAAAACAACATCTAAGGATTTTTGGTTCACTAGCTCTATTAAAAGTTTCTATCTACTCCAAATCCCAACCATTGGTGGCCCCTAAATTAATCATTGGGCTATATTACATTGATTTAATTCTAACTTCCTAGTGGGCCTATTCCACATTACATTAAACGACCACCTTACATATCTTATTATTAATGATAATGAACCCTTAGGCCTTTATATATCACTAGGTGGGATCTAACTATTACTAGTCAACCATAGTGAATCACAATCACCTATAATCAACAGTAGTCTACCAAATTCAACCATTTTCAAAGATAGCTAATGATAAAGTCTATTATATCTACTTCTATCTAGACAAACGCATTAACTTATAGCCCATAAATCCAACCATATAGACCATAAAGGCTACAGTTCAACCAAAACCAACCATAGTTGATGATAAATTCTATTATATCTATATCTATATGGTCAACCATATCAACCATATCAACCATATAGCTCTTAAATCCAACCATATAGACCATAAAGGATATACTTCAACCACAATCAACCATAGTCACCTAAACGCAATAAAAATTAAAAAAAATCAAGCATAGTCAACAATAAATCATACCATATCTATGGTTATCTCACCATCCATATCAAACATATAACATGTAAAGTCAACCATATGGACCAGGGAAAATTTTAGGGGCTAAATTTCACACATGGGATAATTTTCCATACTTTTTGCCCAAAAATGATTTGCCAATTTCCATTTTTTTTGTAAAAATTATTCACCCAAATTCTATAGGATAAAATTATTTTACCTTAAAAATCACCAAAATTTTATAGAAAATTTGAATATTTTTACAAAAAAATTTCCAAACATCTTATAGTTTGCATATTGAGGACTAGTAAGATTCACCAAGGTTTCTACATTTTTAGATAAATTTCCATCCTTAAAATTATCCCTAATATAGACCATTGTGAGCATATATGAACTCTATAACAAAAGACAAAGTTTGAAACATAGGGAAACAATATCAAGCATTGCAATGTGACATAACCAACTTCCCAACTTTTTTTTGTTGGAACCCTACGTATTCTTATGAAACATCACATTGTGATGTAAACCTATTAAATTATTATTTTTGAAATTTCATAACGTGACATATATCTCTTTTATTCCTTCTTAAATACTATAATGAAATGTAACCCCCTTGATCTGGATTATTTTAGGAACAATATGAAGGAAGAGAAATAACAAAGACATAACAAAGAATTATACGGAGATGTGGAAAGGAACATAGTAATATAGTAAAGATCATATTCTATTAATAACTATCTGAAATATAAAAGACTGTAAAACGCAAAAGCACACAAGCTAGCTAGAATGGTGGTAGCTTATCGTTGAGAAGAGATGTGTTGTTTACGCTTGTTCGCAAGAAGCTGGTTACAGTGAGGCTCCAAAATCCTTTTTAACATAAAGAATAAATGATAAAACCATAAACATTCAAAAACCTATCCCTAGGAGATGAAGCGCCAAAATTCATGTGGGCCCCGATCGGGTAAGTTGGTACATCAACTTCCCAAGGTTGTAACTTTTGCATACGATCT
>CBVK0102060392.1:0-14275 GCA_900067695.1 Picea abies
AGAAAGTTGGCCAATGGATGAAAGAAAAAGGATTGATAGCTAAAGAGAGTATACAAAGAAGAATGGATGGGAAATAGATGTATAAAGAGTGAGAGAGGTTGACAAGAAAAGTGAAGCAAGTGGGTGAACGTGTTCAATTAGACGGATCAAAGATAGTAAAGTGGGAAGCCACGCCTTAGGAGAATGAAAATAAGCTTATAGAGAAGGGTGTGATCATCAAGCCGCAAGAGGAAGAAGTGCTTAGTGATGTGTTCTAGTAGTATAAACATGAAGAAGGATGAACAATAGAGATGCTACGACCTGAAGGTCATGGAGGTAGTTTAGAACAATCACCACCACATGTGCATCTTGAGAAACTGAGGTAACTATTGATCTTTAGTCTAGTTCCAATTTAAAAGCACCTCTTAACAATGATTTGGAGAATAGAGGCGATATACATAAACTGAGGTAACTATTGATCTTTAGTCTAGTTCCAATTTAAAAGAACCTCTTAACAATGATTTGGAGAATAGAGGCGATATACATGTAAGTGTAGGCGGCAATATCGATCGCGACAAAAGTGTGGTAGTCATCTTTGGTTCTAATTCAAGTGGAGGAAATTCCCTAGTTATCCAATCAAGTCCACAAGGTTTCATTTTAGTGAATGATCAAACCAACGGTGTGGATAGAGAAACACAGCTTATTGAGTTCACAAGTAAGGGACATTGACACAAAGCAACATTGGTTCTAGTGTGAATCAATCTAGAGAGTGAAGAGGATCACAACTCTAGGCACTAAACTAGTAGAGTTGCAAGCCACATTATGAGGGAGGCACTATGGTGGTATATGAATTTTATACAAGTTGACCCCCAAGGCTTAGCTAAGACCCTATATTAGGTGAAAACATGGCTAGTGGTTGACTTTTATAGGACAAACTAAAAGTAAAAAAGTTGCACCAAGATAAAAGAGATCAAGAAAATAATTGGCAAGAGTGCCTAGGAATACGATTAATGCTTATGTGACCTAATTGACATAACCTTACCCAATCCATGAGACCTATCACAAGGAATGGTTTGTTCAATGTCTTCTTCTCCTAAGTCCTGACCAAAGTACCACTGGTGCAACATAAGTGGACCACCTAATGGGAGGCCTTGGCCCTATGAAGATTGAATCTGAGAATGGGTATCTAGGAGTGATCAGAGTAGGAATTGTGACTATTCCCTCAACAAGCAAAAAATTGAGCTTACACAGATCTAATCATAGGTGTCAACCTTGATAGATAAAATCTAAGAGATGAACCATGCTAAGGCATTGAGGGAACAATTTTGGTGCATTGTATGAAAGATAGAGGGTCACATGGAAAATGATTGCCTCTCAATGAGAGTTAGGGTTGCAAATATCAGCTAAACATTGCCACCTAATAGATCCCAACTAATGTGATGAGTGAAAATAATGAAATCTGCAGACCCTATGGATACCCCTACAACTCTCCCTAGTGCTACAAAAATACACTTATGTCCCAACTACCATTCTCTGCAACTTCTACATGGAAAATATTCACTATAAAGAACTATCACACCTTGTAGACACTTGTAGAGTTGTTTGAGAGGAGTTCCTTTTGGGTGGAGGAAAAAAATTCTATACTTACCGAAGGAGGGGGTCAAGGAGGATATGGCGGAGGCTAAAAAGGAAAATATGGAGGATACATAAGAGGTATAATGGTGGTTGCACAAGACCAATACGATGTTATAATTATGATGAGATAGGACATATCTATAGGGATTGTTCGCAACCAATAAGGGTATGATGTGGCCACTATAGATCCATGAGTCGTGTGATGAAGGATTGTCCCAATATAATAGACAAATGGGAAACAAGGGAGAGATAGTGAAACATAAACCTGGTAAATTCTGAACACAAAACACCACGGGATAGGAGATCCCAAAATTAATGTGGTACCTAAGGGAGGATATTGTACAAGGGATAGCTTATTTAGGGAAGGGAGGAAGAACACATCTATGCTCCCTTGCCTGAAAGACATGTTCAACAAGTCGGTCAAAAAAAGAAGTCTGGGACCAACCAAGAATTCAAGATGGATGCTCAAATCCATGGCTAAAAGGTGTGGGATTTCATGCTAGACTTGGGATCTAATGTGAACATCCTTCCAAAGAAATTGTGGGAGATGATCGGGAGTTTAGTATACACACCCATTCACTTGTGGCCAATAAATCAATATAGGATATACTACATTCGCTACCTATAATATGTGGAAGTCAATCTCAAAACCATGAAAACAATGATAGATTTCAAAGATATTAAGATTTTTTATGAGAATGTTACTTACCTTACCCTCTTGGGGAAATGACAACAAGGCCATAATTAACTTGAAAAGGGGGGAATGTATTTTGAAGCTAGTGGAATAAGAGTGACACAACCACCGATCATATTAAAGGAGAATGATACATGAATTTGGTAGATGATATCATGGATGGTGTGGAAGTGGACCAATTATATAACTCGACGATAGGAATGCATGATGACTATATCAATCCCACAACCAATGGATTAGTCAGTTGGAGAAGCATTTGCTTCTATGACTCAAATAGCCAAGAAGCATTCTGAAATTAGCAGAAGCACAACTAAAATATGACATCTCACTATTGCATCATGGTAAGGTCAGTTTTCTAGATAGGTATGAACTTGAGAGATCCTCCCATCTTCAGTGGTATAGGGGATGTTGAGGAGTTCATGGAAGACCTAAGTTTAATGATCCCATAAGTGTAGTTAAAACTAGTGTTATATGTGAAATTTCAAT
The DNA here is from genome assembly GCA_900067695.1 of Picea abies. Taxonomy (NCBI): domain Eukaryota; kingdom Viridiplantae; phylum Streptophyta; class Pinopsida; order Pinales; family Pinaceae; genus Picea; species Picea abies. Next base: position 2,795 of record CBVK0102060392.1, read on the forward strand.
CCATGCCATATAGATGGTTGGATGCTCATACAAATAGCCTCCATAGTTGGGAAGAAGTCCAACCAACATTGTCGCATCATTTTATCTTGCCACCTGATATTTAGGTAACTAAATTCTAGTGGTGGAAAATCATTTGGTCCTTCATGCAAATGGGTGCATTAAAAAATGGACCAGGGAGGGATTTATTAAAAACATTGGGTCCATAAGTTCAATTTCACCTTGGGGCCCATTCCCAAGGCTTGGTAGCTGCACAAGATTATCCATTGGTAGACACAAGTGGATTACTCTTAGAGAAGGGTTCTACTCAACATTCTTGTTGATATGACCCTAAGGGGGGCATATATTGGGTTAAATGTATATGTAATAGTGGTCGGCCTAATAAAGGGGCCACATGTGCAATGTGTGAATAGGTATATATAGAGATCATGTAGTCAATTAAGGGAATATGTGATTTGGATGTATGAATGTATTGGGGTATTTGAAGGAGGCTCTCATATTCTTTAAGCAATTATTGTGTAACTCATCCTATTGTCTATCTTGGAGTTGTGCTCCATTGTCACATTTGGTGTACATGGTATTTATTTTAGTTTCTTATGATATTTTATGGATTTGTTACATAATATTTGGTCTTAGAGAATAGTATCCTTAAGTTTGGCTCCTTCAAATAAGTCATCTTGGAATTTTCACTATGCCATTTTTTCTAGGAATTTTCAAATAGTCAAAATTTTGGGAGCCCAACCAGACATAGAAAAATTCCTATGGTAAAATTTTAGGTCCTGGTTTACTATAATTTCATAAATATAGGCTGTGGAAATTAGGATATTTAACTAGTCCTGAAATTAGTCACAAACTAGTCATCTTGGAATCTTTAGTATAATTTTTTTTTTGAGAAGTTTCAAAAAGAAGAAAAAAAATGGAGCATGAGGAGACATAGTGAGGCACTTGTGGTAAAAAATTTAGATTCTTATTTGATATAATTTTCAAGTTACAAGCTGTGAAAGTTGAGGCTTTTGACTAGCCCTAAAACTAGTCTCAAATAGGTGTTTCAAGTAAAACTATCATATATAATTCTAGAAAGATCCAAATTGAATGATACCCATTCCATTAGAAAGAGGTAAAAATTTTAGAAGCAGATATAAAAAATTGTACATGTGAAAGATCATACAATATCACTCTCCTAAAAAAGCCAAAATCAACAAGTTTTGGGAAGTTTACCATAGCTTTCACTTGGCACGTCAAAATTTGGTCAAACCTATGGCATTGCAGAGAAAACATATCAGAATACTACAAGTTGAAATTTAAAACTTAGAAGGGAAATTTTTTTACATATATATCAGGGGAAAGGTCGAATAGTAAGACAATATCCAAATTAGGGTTTTAAAAGGTATGTTAAATTAAAATTATCACAAATTTTGATTGATATGTATGATTGAGTTGATTCAAAGGTCGCTGGAAAGAGAAAGCATAGGAGAAACATTCAAATGACATTGCTACACAAAGCCCAAGTCTTGGTGACAACATTGATTTGGATGAGGAAGATCCAAAGAGGAGGACAAAGTGGTGGTACAATACCAATGGAGATGTCTGAGTGGGTGAAATGATCGACGGATGATCATGGAGAGGAAAGAGAAAAGAAAAACCTAACACGATCAACTTTTATTTGATGGTCAATATTCAAGAAAGTTTATGATTTGTATGTGTTTGAGGAGGAAAAGGGAAAAGTTGAATGGGAGAAGGCCATGGCAACCAAACATGAGAGTCTAATGAAAAAATTGTTGAAAGATTAATTGTTGAAAGTTTAGTTGTTGAAAGATTGGTTGTCATTGAATTGTTGAAATGTCGGTTGTCATTGATGTCAACCCTTGAACAAGAAGTTAACAAGTCATATGTCAAGGTAAAGTAGTTGTAAACAAAATTTAACAAGTTTCATGCTAGTTGCGTGTTAAAGTAACTATAAACAGAAGTTAACAAAATGCATGTGACTTGCATGTCATCATGAGATCCTATGTGAATTGCATGTCATCATGAGATCCTCATTAAAACACAGAGAATCATCAATTGGAAAATCACTTCTGGTGAATATAGATTGGAAGATCTGAGACAGTGAGAGGAAGTCACTGAAGTCCAGTGAAGGAAGAAGTTTGCAGGAGTCGAGTGTATGGATAAAAAGTTGCAAACATAGGTTCCTTGCATAAATCCACGAGTTTCAGGAGGAAAGACACATACATCTATGGGCTATAGTGAAGAAAATCGTAGACATCCATGAGTAGATAGTGTAAGGGTCACGAACTTGTGAAGAAAAAATGTTGATGATCAAAGATCTAAAACCCATGTCAGCTATAGGTTCAAGGTATGTCTTCCTATGTGTCTTAGGATGTGTATTGCGAAGAAATCGAGAACATATATGTCTTAATGAATCATAAGCATTTGATTTGGAGAACTCTCTTGTGGATCTTGGTATGAGATATGTATGGTTGTAGTCTTGATGAGATATCAAAATCATAGGTATCATAAACAATAACAGGAACAAAATTATAAAAAACAACAACAAAAACAAGTTATCAGTGACAAAGGTAGTGACAGATTGGTCTACATTTATATTTCAGGGTGGTTGGATGGGGAAGGGAAATGGGGTTGTATCCTCCTTCTAGTTGGATTCGATAAATTAGGGAGTCAGAGATTCCTTTAGGTTGCAGCCTGTAAATAAGGGGTTGGAGCCTCATTCTAGTTCTAGTTGGAGAAATAGGAAGTTGGTGATTCCAATGAATGTAATCTTTGATAAATAAGAACAACATTCTGTGGTTCTTTCCCGCATTTGGTTTCCACGTAAAATTCTAGTGTGTTGTGTTTATGTGTTGTTTATGCATTGAATTATGGTATTGATGATATTGGAGGTTTTATATTGTGATTAAAAGTACTAATTTTTCTCATACTAATTCACCCCCCACCCCCTCTCAGTATTCCAACAATTGGTATTAGAGAAGGTCCTTCAGGAAGTAGTCTAACCACTGGAAGGAGATCACAGAATACGCTAAGATTGGAGCACCAGTGTTTGACGGTCAGAAATATACCTTATGGAATAAAATAATGAAAACATTTTTACAGACACGGGGATTTGATGTTTGACAATCAATAGTAGATGGGTATACAAAACCAACCACTCTCCCAACCGATAGAGATGGAAAGAAACTCAGTGAAAAAAATCAAAGACTAAAGGTACCATTCTGAGCAGTCTAGTTGATTCAGTATTTGTCAAGGTTATGCATTGTAACAGTACAAAGGATATTTGGGATAAACTCCAAAATATTTATAAAGGAGATGTCAAATTTAAGGGAGCTAGACTTCAAATATTTAGAGCTAAGTTTGAACAACTGAAGATGAAAGAAGATGAAGGCATTGCAGCCTACCTTTTGCAAGTTGATGAAATAGTTAACACTATTAAGGAATTGGGAGTAGAATTTGATTAATCAGTGGTTGTTCAAAAGGTATTGATGACTTTTCCTATGAAATTTGATCATAACATTCCATCACTAGAAGCAATATCATATATCGGTACATTGAGCATGGATGAGCTACATGGAATATTTACAGCCTGTGAAATGAGAATAGAATAGGAGAAACTAGTCACGAAAGAAGCAATTTTCAAGGCATCCAAGAAGACAAAGAAGAAGACCAAGAAAAATTCAAAACCAAGTTGTAGTTGTAGTGATGATTCGGACAAAGATGAAGAGATGACTAACTTCGTAAGAAAATTAAAGAAAGAGATCCACAAGTATAAATGTATGCTTCCATTGAAATGTTTTAATTGTGGTGGTATTGGTCATTTTTCTTCTAAAAATGTATGCTTCCATTGAAATGTTTTAATTGTGGTGGTATTGGTCATTTTTCTTCTAAATGTCCTTATAAGAATAAAGATAGTGATGAAGAAGAGGCTTCTAAAAGGGAAAATAAATATCAAAAGGGAAACAAGAGAAGAAACAAAAGGAAATTCTTCAAGAAAATTTTCTACTCCAAGGAGGATAGTTCATCATCACACGAGGAGGATAATGATAGTGACAGTGATTCAGAAAGAGCAATATTCATTGAAGTAGAAGATGATTATCAAGAAGAAGATGAAGTCGATCTCAGAGAAGAGATAATGAGTGCATTAGAAGAACTTAGGAAAGAAAGAAAGAACAACAAGTCACTCAAGGAAGAGTTAAAAATGAAATAGGGGTCTCAGAATTCCAACTCTGAAGAAATCGAGCAAATGATCATAAGTCTAAAAATTTAAATAGAAAAAGACAGAAGAATTGAGGAAATACTTAAAAGTTAGTTATAAGAAAAGGAGAAAAATATTGGAAGCTTGGAAGCAAAAATAGTCTCTTTAAGAAAAGATATTCAGAACAAAGATATGCAATAGAAGAGCACCAAAATATTGGATCAAATCATCACCAGTCAAAGACTATCCAATGACAAATTTGAACTAGGATACAATAAAGTACACACTGAGAAAGGATCGAGCTCCAAGACAATAGAACATGAAGTAGAACAAAGAAGTTATGCAGATATTGTCAAAGATTATGTCAAGAAGGAAAAATGCAAGCCCCCAAAGAACATTCCAGAAATAAAGAAGACTCGAGAAGATGAATTTAGAAGGATTGCATCACAAAGAAGAATATCTACTCCTAGGTATCAAAGGTTCTTTTATGATAATTATTTTAAATGTGCTATTTTTGGACATAAATTTGTAAACTACAGAGCCTATGCTAAAAAACGAAGCAACTATACAGATTACTTAAATAGAAGTTATCCCGAAAAATCTTATGAAGCATACAACATAGACCAAAACAATTTTGATTCATTGAGCAATGAAGTAGAATGATACAAATGCAATAGTTTTGAACACATAACGAAGAATTGTAGATTGATTATTCCACCCAGGGAACCAAAGAAGAATATTAGTAGTCATATATCAGAACCACAAGTGATATGGAAAACAAAACAAAATCAATACTCACTTGCTCTACAAACTCAACGCAGAAAAAATGATTCATATGTTGATAGTGGTTTTTCAAAGCATATGACAGGTGACAAGAATAGGTTTATAACTCTGAATAAAGAAAGAGATGGATTGGTTTCATTTGGGAATAATCATTCAGCTAAAATTATAGGTAGAGACACAATTAAGCTTGGAAGCAAAGATGTCATGGCAAAAAATGTTCTATTGGTCGAAGATATGAAACACAATTTGCTGAGTGTAAGTCAAATGTGCGATCAAAGACACATACTTCAATTCAACTCAAAAAGGAAAGTGTGGACATCTACAGGCTGCAATGAGGAAAAATACGGACATCCGCGAGCAGAGAGTGTAAGGATCACAGACTTGTAAATAAAATTGTTGAAGATCAGAGATATAAAAATCAAGTCGGCTATAGGTTGAAGGTATGTCTTCCTATGTGTGTTAGGGTGTGTATTATGAAGAAATCAAGAACAAATATGTCTTAGTGATTCGTAAGCATTTGATTTAGAGAACTGTCTTGTGGATCTTGGTATGAGGTATGTATGGTTGTAGTTTTGATGAGATATCAAAATCAGTAGCAACAGCAGAAGTATCAGAAACAACAACAACAATAGGTTATCAGTGACAAAGGTAGTGACAGATTGGTCTACATTTATATTTCATGGTGGTTGGACGGGACAAGGAAAGGGAGTTGTAGCCTCCTTCTGGTTGGAGTTGGTAAATTAGAGAGTTGGAACTTCCTTCAGGTTGCAGCCTGTAAATAAGGGTGTAAATAAGGGGTTGGAGCCTCCTTCCAGTTGTAGCTGGAGAAATAGGAAGTTAGTGATTCAAATGAATGTACTCTTTGATAAATAAGAAAAGCATTATGTAGTTTTTTCCCGCATTGGGTTTCCACGTAAAATTCTGTTGTGATGTGTTTATGTGTTGTTTATGCATTGAATTATGGTATTGATGATATATTGAATGTTAACGATGAACTGTTGATTTTATATTGTGGTTAAAGGAAAAAGAGTGCTCATACTGATTCACCCCCCCTCTCAGTATTCCAACAATTGGTATTAAAGAAGGTCCTTCAAGAAGCAATTTAACCACTAGAAGGAGATCACAGAATATGCTAATATTAGAGTTGGGATCATAGGGATCTTCCACCAAAGAATAAATTCATTGGCTGCAAATGGGTGTACAAGGTCAAGTAGGACACATATGGAACACTCAACAAGTACAAAGCGCAGTTGGTTGCAAATGGGTTCTCACAACGAGAGGGCATCGACTATGAGGATACCTTTGTTCCTACAAAAAAGATTAATACCATTCGATTAGTTCTAGCCACGGTAGCATAGTTTGGTAGGAAGGTCCATCAGAAGGACATGAAGAGTGCCTTCCTCCATGGAGATTTGGAGGAAGAAGTCAAAATGTATCATCCATAGTGTTTTTAGGTATTTGGATGAATAGGTGTTCTAACGAAGTCCATCAAATTCCAATTTGTATGTCAAAATCATTGGTAATGAAATCATTCTACTGCTCATATATGTAGATGACATCATTATTATAGGGAGTGAGGCAAGTTCTATTGAACAAATCAAATCTAATATGAGTAAAGTTTTTAACATGGTTGATTTAGGCCTCCTACATCACTACCTAGGTGTAGAAGTTTAGCAAATAGGTAGTAGCATTTTTGTCTCAAAAAAAATATTCTAGGAGTTTGCTCGACAAATTTTGAATGATAGATTGCAAAATCTTATCTACACCTATGGAGAAAGGGATAAATCTTTCATCCAAGATTGATTTTGTTACCCCCTCAAGGGTGACAACTCTTGGATGCCCTCACAAGGGTGTCATGTTGTTGCGTGCATGAGATGTCATGCTCATCTTCTCCAAACCAGACATAGTTCCTCATGATCTCCTTCAAATGTATGATCATACAAGCTCAGTTATGGCATAGCTCACCTTCATCCCCCACTCCTTAGATGATAGATGCACTATGGATGGTACAATATGGTCTCAGTATGCTTCATTTGATATTCCATGTATCGATGTTCATATGGATGTGATGATATAACTTCTTAGCTAGTCATACAAGGGGTAAACACCTAACGATATTTGACGACACTTCATAACATTATATGCTTTATTATTTTCCTCGTAGTACCTTGGGGAACATGTTTTCTTTTAGAAGTGTGTCATTTCTCAGGTTAATCTGTACTATTGGATCCTTAGCCTAGATAATGTATTCCACATCCTAACCATGCTAGTCATTTTCCACCTCCCTTGTATCATTCATTCCATCAATATAAAATATTATCTCTTAGTATGACTTCTCAAAGGTCAAAAGAAAAGGTCCAAACGATAAAAGCTCGAATCAATGGATAAGAGGTGAAGAGATAAAATATCAAAATCAGAATATAAAATATCGAGCAATGCCACCTCGCTATGAGGCCAATGCCCCCAGTCCATGGCTTGTCTATGAATATTTAAATAAAAGGGACTTGTTCAATAAACTAAACACTTAAAGAAAAAGGAATAAAGGGGTAGTATGAAACAATGTCGAGGATAAGTAACTCAATGTTAACCTCCCTCTCTAAGGATAATATACAAAAATCCTATCTCATGAAAGCTAGATGAATGAATAAATGAATGAAAATATATATGCATGTATAAGACTTTGAGGATCATCACATGAACTCATTTCCTCTTCCCTTTCAACATTTTTATTCATCTTTGCCTATCTTTCACCTAGGTACCTAGAAAATATGGGTTATCCTAGGACTTCGATGCATGTATAAGGGTTAATATTGTTCCCATTGGTAAGACATAGGAAAATATTAAAACCAACCCCTATTTGTCATGTTTTGTTAAGAGATTCCACCATGTGCTACCATTTAATGACTTGCGAAGAGGCTAAACCCATCACTTCAAGTGGGTATTGTTCATTTTGATACATGCCAAATGGATTGTGATTCATGACAGTGCATCAAGCCATGATAGGGACACCATGTCATCACACATGCCACATGGACCACTCAGATTCATTCTCCTTGCTTAGTTTGACGTTGCATTTACACACATGTATTATTCGCTCTCCTTGGACCAGACATGGGAGTATTTAATGCATTAGAGGGGTTGGTTACATACTATGGAGGTGGTTGCAGGTGGTTACTTGGACCTTATAATGATATTGCATCATTTATTGTCATCTACTTGAGGAGAACTCACCTAGAGGAGGCCACATGTGCCTCTATTGTTGACTTTTTTACTTGGACGGCTTACACATGTGAGGGTGACACCATCACCTTTGAGGTTGTTATTCCACTTTTGGACCACTCTTTGGTTTGAGGGAGTTCGTTGGAGGATGTTGGAGGTTCTTGGACCATAATTGGCTCATTCATTCCTTTGATGGGATGTTGGCACTACTTTTGAGGGGCACACCTCCCTTTGTCTCTCTCTAGCCCACACATGTCGATTTATCATTGTATTTGACCCTCTTCTAGAGGATCATTTCACTCTTGAAGCATTTTATGGGATTTGTTATGACATTTGTTGTATTCACCCATGGTTTTGACCAGGCTAATGGTTTTGAGCTAGCACATTGTATTGTATTGTATTGTATTTGAGAAGGCTCTTCACCTATAAAATGAACAGTGCTCCTCCATTTCAAATCGTTGGAGATTAATGAGAAACTTGGTTTAAAGATTTCTTTGTGTATATTCTTTTCTTGAGTGAATGCTAGTATTTTTCAAGGGTTAGATAAGAACTTTTCAGGGTTTTTTGGAAGACAAAGGCTACTACAAGGCCAAAGAAGGGTGAAACGCTCCACTTGGAAGGGTTCTCAAGGTAAGATCTTCTAACCTTCTCCCTTTGATCATTGAAGTTATTGTCCATACATTAAGGTGGGATGTCCTAGGGCTTCATCCTTTTGATTGGCCAACTTTTAAGTTCACCTTGATAGTACCCAAAGAGGCTTCTTTATGGACCAATCCTCCCATCCAACCTTGAAGGGAACCTCTCAACTCCAGGCAATGCTTGAGGGGAAATCCTTTGGGTGCCATCAACATTGTCTCATAATAAACCCTAAACTTCATTTTGATTTGACACAATGACCCCATAACCCTCCAAAGACACTGGTATATCATTGTCTTCAACCACCAAAAAACCTAAAAAAACAAATTTTCCCTTTTTCCCCTTTTTATGTTTTTATTTTGCAATCTAGGATTTTTTCACGTCTGATATAGCCTTTGTAAGTAGAGGCATTTTGAAAAAGAGTCAAATCCAAGCCTCTTGTGAATTCTCTAAGGTGCTTGGAATGTTGAATTAGAGTCTTTATCACATAGAAGAGCAGGGATGATAATATGGATTTTTCACTATCACATCTCTAGTTAACTGACTGAATATTTGTGTATCACTCATTACATTTATCTTGTGCAACACTTTAAATGATTTTTTCTCCAAATAATATTAACAAACTAATAGATACTGTGTGGTCCAATGAATCACCTAAAGGGGTAAACATTATCCATTCTTGCTCACGGTTAGAGATTTACAATTTGTTGAAAATTGTAGAGATATCTTGCAGTGAAAAATGATGTTTAAATGTTGATGGGGCAGCGATATCTCTTTGATTGTTGTCCAATGTTTTATGAATGTTACAAATGGAAGAGAATTAGAACATAAGTTTGATGATAATTGTGTTTGATATGCCTTGTTCTTTATGAATCTTATAGGTCGATGTAATGGTGGTGTCAACAACCTCTTCCAAGTGTTGAAATGGAGCCTATATTTGACCACCACTGAGGGTTTGAAATCATTATTCAAGGTTGGGAATAACTCAGTGCATAAGATAACAATATAATTATTATGGGCAACGTTTTGACATTGTTTAATTCCACATATTCAGAAGAATTAAATCCATGCTTATAGTATGTCAATGCTCTAAACTAGATTGCAAAATATCATCTCTCTTTTGTTTGGTCTTGAAAATGTATTCTCTGTCTAAGTTGCAGAATTAACACTTCTCTGTAATTAATTAATGATACATGCAAGATATATGACAAACTTTGCACAAGTATGCATATAGTTGACATATTGAAATATAATGTATTTATCTATGCTTTGTTATTGGTTAATGGCAACGATCTAAGGCATATGCAATTTTAGTGTTGTTGCATTTCACTTCCATGATTATCTCATTGTCCTATTCATTGCAAACACTATCATTTCGAATAATCTAAAATCATTGCTTCGCATCTTCCTTTGCATAATTGTTGGTACTTTTTCATACTATTTTGACACTACATTGGTCCATGGTTGGAAATGTTTGGTGTCTCAATGATATATTTCACTTGATTTAACACTTGGTGCTTAAACCTGTACATGGAATAGAGTAGACTTCATCATCAAATAGTGTGCCTTGAATAGTCTAAACAAGAGATATATATTATGCAATTTTGATTCTCATATGAACACATGACTTTGATACATTAATACATGCATCTCTGAACTGAGTAGAGTTTACTTTGGTTCTTATGCCTTGAACAAGAATATATGCTTTGCAAGTTTATTGATGTATGGTTGATAAATTGGTACAGGGTTTTTATGCATTGATATATTGATTCCACATTCTAAGCACTTATTTCAAATTGAGCATTGCTATTTAAGTCATATCCATTTGAGATCTCACATATTGTCTTATCTCACACTTGACTTGTCTTATCCATTTAGAGAAGATAATAAACCCCTGATCAGACCAAGTCCTTACCCTCTCTCTTCCAAGCACAACAACAAAACTTAGTTTGACCCCATAAGAATACCCTCCTTAGGTTAGGAACCCTAGCCTTAAAGTGCAGAGGCAAGGTTGTTGAGGTGACAATGGGCAGCTTGCCTATCCATTGCACCAAGTTCTCTTTCACATGGTAGGACTTTCCCTTGGCGAGAGTTTGAATGGTAACAATTTGGCACTGTTGTTGGGATAAAGTCCATTCCCTTGGTATGTGAAGTTTGGGTTCAAAAGAAATTTTGATGAGTAAGATTGAAAGGTTTTTATTAAGTTTACTCATCCGACGAATCCAATGAAGGGAAGAAGCCCAATTCCCATAGATATTTTAAAGGATTGGTTGCTTGTGGAGTGAAACAAGCAACATTATATTGGCATTGAAATTTCACCTTGGTGACTCCACTCTAGTTTGGTATAAGTTTGAATAGTTAAAATATGGAATCAATAGAAGCATGGGATTATATGTGTGCTCCACTTAGTTGCTTGGATATTCTGGGATCCTTGCATGAAGGGGGTAAAATGTTAAGGACTAGTGGACTCTCCCTCACCCCATGAAAAGGATGAAAACCTTAATGACTTGATCTACACTAGAAGACATGATTGGGATGTGATATGTTTTTATTTTCAAGGGGATCCAGTCTATGACACTAAATATGAGGGTGGAGATGTGATCAAAGAACTTGGACATAGTATGGAGTTTAAAATAGAAATA
>CBVK0102060405.1:0-12447 GCA_900067695.1 Picea abies
TGTCTTGCACCTCGACCTCAAAGAATCAGTTAAAAATAAGGGACAATTTTTACCAATTCCAGCCCACTCCGTTCAACGAGATTGTATCCCGATGGAGGATAGAAAAACGCATGCGCTAATCCCCTTTTCGGTTGTGTAAAGGTAACACCAACACCAGGCCTATCCCATTTTGCATGCTCTGGCCATTACGTTGGCTGGCTGGAAGGAACCCACGCCAGACCTCAATAGAAGGAATCTACATGAAATATAAGGGTAACGGGAGCGCAGGACTACGCAAAAAATGTGCTACCAAGCAAAACACTTGGCTGGAATTGAAGCAAGGCTAAAAAATAATTGCAAAAGGAACACTCCAGAAGTGCAAGGGAAACGAAAACTGATTAAGGACATATTTAACCACCCAACGCAGAGATAATAAAACCAAAACTGATTAAGGACATATTTAACCACCCAACGCAGAGATAATAAAACCATTAGGAAGAGACAAAACCAAGGCGGAGAGTAAAACCAAGGAGCAGAGTAAAATCAAAGGGTTTTGTAACAACCGCTTCGTTACGACGAACGCAAGCACGTAGTCTAGACAACCGGCTACTATGACTCCAGACTACCGGCTACTATGACTCCACTCACTGGCACAAAAGCCATTGGGTGAAACGTTCGTAGAACAACAAGGAGAAAATGACTACGTTTCTGATGCAAACACGACCATGCCTACAAGCTAAGGGAAAACATCCCGATCCCGACAAAACGACCTTGATGAACAAAGACTAGAACCTCAAGGTGCGTGAACCGAATGCCTAAAGGTGTTCAACCCATGCGCCAAAAACAAACTTACAACGCTCAATGACACTCACACGGAAGGCCCCGACTCCGATCCAGTGTCATTCGTCGCTATCCAATAGTGTGCACCATGATCCCCTCATCAAGAATCATTCCATCCCTAATGATAGATGCATCAATAACCTTGGCATAACACATCCTATCTAGACTAAGGACTCTATATAAATCCGACGCACTAGAAGATGAATACCGATAAGAAAACCACACCCAAACCCCAACAAAAGGTCAACGAGACACCACAGGACGACTACCAGGGAAGACAAAAGCCAATACATGACTTCGTCAAGCCCCCAACCCTTTTATCGAGTCTAACTGGTCAATAACTACCATCTAATTAGTGTTAAATACCGATTTAATTTAATCATTACTTACGATCTAAAAGGGCAATTATAAATTGATCCCAAATTGTAATGTAATTAGAAATTGACATCATATAACATCATTAACCATATCAATGTAAAAAGATACAATGAAATACTTATTAACACATTACATTACAACATGTGCTCTATCTATACTAACCGTACCAAATGACATATGTCTATTAACATTAAAAAGAATCTGCTAAGAAGTGGCAATGCCATTAAAGCCATATACATTCAATGGGAAATTAGAGCCATATACATTCAATGAGATTTGCTACCATATGCATTTATTTAGATTTAACACCATATACCTGGTCATAATTAATGTCCTTCAGAGCCATTTAATGCAATCGATGCCATTGTTAAACGATTTCCTATCACAAAATTATTAGTGCTAATTAAAATAGAGGGAAGTTGTCCAAACCAATACTACCAATCAGAAACGTTGTCACGTAAAAGTAAAACTCGGGGGTAAGAACATCGAAGCAATTAGTTATTTGTCTAGCAAATGCTAATTCGATTATCGCCAACACAGAATCCATTATCTGGCTGTCAAAATATAGGATGGATATTGCTTCCCATCTCAAGCATGAAATCCTTGCCCCAATGGCTGAAATGATGTCATAATGGTGTAAGTAAGCTGAGAGCTCGATGAAGGGATAAATTCAACATTGTCTATTCAATGCATACAATAACTTAGCTAATCAAATTAATATAGTTGTCCAACACATTCTAGAATTTATCGTTGTCTGAGTAAGTTATGGTTGCCAAATGAAAGAGAAAATTAGAGTTTAAATGAGAGATATAGTTATAGTTCATTGTGTACTGAAGGATTTAATCCATTACACATCGTTGTAGCTAACTCGTTGTCATGAATTTACTGCGGTAAAAAAAATCAGGATTACTGACCCACCACAGTTCACTACCTAAAATCAAGGCTACGTGTGACTAATCGCTATCCAAGTCGTTAAGCAAATACAACCATACAATCCCAAATCACAAAGGAATTGGTATTACAACAATTACATAGTTACATATTGTAGAGGTAATGGTATTATAGCCATTACATGGTTACATATCAGAGAGGTAATGTTATTACAACAATTACATGGTTACATATCACATAGGTAAGGGTATTACAACAATTACATGGTTACAATCGTAGAGGTAAAGGGTATTACAACAATTATATGGTTAAAGGGTATTACAACAATTACATGGTTACAAATAGCAAAGGTAATGGGGTCATGTAAGCTGAGTTTATAACTTTCCATAATAAATTCGTTGAGTTTAAAATTCAAATAAATTCACTAAGGTTATAACATTCAAATAATTTAATCCCTTGAGTTTATATCCTTATAAAAATTCCCAAAAGTATAGTTCGTCTTAATCAAATATAGATTGGCAATCTAAACAATCTGACTAGAATTAAAAATTCGTTGGTAAAAATTTCACCCCCAAATCAAATGAAATGCAGCCAAAGAAGTGGCAAATCGTCAAGCAAACAAAATGAACAACAGACTTAATCAAGCAACAAATGTAGTCTAGTAATGGCAAAAGCACAATCTTAACTAGTGATGAAAAACGCAGTCTCAATCGTCTTCAAAGTAGAGTGCTGAGATAAATAAAACTAGTGCAAATCCAACACGATATAAAAACGCAGAATTAAAAAAAAACTTTGCCATGAATCAATAAAATGTACGGTTAATTAATTGCATCAAGGCTTAAGACAACACACTACCTGGAACAACCAACAGGGCTAGACGACTGGCAGAAACATCCTCCGCTCATCATCTGCGCACAGAAAAGCAGGGCATTTGGATCCATTGGTCTATTAACACTGAAGTGACGGCTGTAGATCTGACTCCTGGCCGACTTCTCAGGCGTGGACTGATGAGCTAGGGATGAAGGAAAAATAATAAACCGCAAATCATCACAAATCAATAAACCATAGGACGGTCAAGACATGCAAGGGTCGAAGGCCAAGGGAAACAATCAATACCGATCTTAACGCTATGGGAAATAAGTTTATCAATTAAAATTCTAAGTCAACCAAATTCTTTACCCAATTAAAAATACATAATTGAAGGTGTGAGGTGTAATGAAAATCTACCATGCATAATCATGTAAGTGTACTATAGCCTAAGTCATACGTTCTGAGTCATTGTCCCATGCGCTCTATTCTGCTCCCGCTTATCGACCAATGAGACTTCACTGGTACCTCCCAGCCAACACTAGGGGTACTCTTCTTTCCCCTTATCCACCCGAGCCACAAAGGGGCCATGCACACAGAACCAGAGATCAATTAGCCCCCAGCTTGCCTCGCAAGGCCAAGCTACCACTCCCCACCGAGATGGGTATCCCAACTCCCACAAGCTAATTCAACCAAGTATATATTTCTATAGTGTAACGTTACGCATAACAAAAGACATCCTTCATCCTTCTCCTCCCTCCATTATATAAAGTTCTAAGTCATTTACTTTCCCTAATGCCCATTTAATTTATTTTTAATAATTTAATTCATAAAAATCCTCCTCGTACATGTGTCACCCATCACATTCATTGCACCATAAATTAATTTCCTTAAATAATTAATTACCCCTATTTCCCTCACTCACCTAAAGACACTCCTACAATCGCTCCTAGGTGTCCCCATATTCCCTTACAAGTTTTAATGACTTTCCCCCTTACTAATTTACTAGTTTAATTTAATTTAGAAAGTTCTTAAATGCTAGATACCTTACTAAGTTAGTCTTTCTGTTTTTTCCTTATGTTTCCCCTTTCTTTTTATGTCTCCCGCTTTTTCCTAGTTTCCTAGTTCCTTTAAATTTCCTCTTTTTCCCTTTTTATTTAAAACTCAATTTGGCAGGAGTAGACAATTAACCTTTTTTCCCTTTTTCCTTTTTAATTAATAACTTTTAATTAACATAAGTGACAAAACAATTATTTCCCCCTTTTTTAAAATTTTATCCCCCAAAATATTTTTATAAATTAATAGAATTACTTACCCCTTTCTCGACACATGATTAATTATGACTATTATTATTATTTATTTGTTTTTTTTTTTTTTTATATACATAATTTTCTTTTACCACAAGTTTCACCTAGACTAAGATTTTAATTTTCGATGTTGGGTGACATTTTATTAGGGAAATTGTTTTAAATTTTTCTTATCACGTTATTCTTCCTAAGACCATCTAGGTTTATTCATTTGTTAATTAAGAACACTATGTGCCCTTCGGGGTGCACTAGGTGTTCCAAGGGTGCCACTTGCCTCTTTGTGTTTCTCCTATGCTACGTGCCCTTCAGGACGCACTACGTGCTCCAAGGGTGTCACTTGCCTCTTTCCATTTTTCTTGTGCGATGTGCCCTTCAGGACACACTACATTCTCCAAGGGTGCCACTCACCTCTTGACTGACTTAGTAGACATCGAAAACCCCTAGAGTCAATACTCCACCAGGTGATCTTGTGGGAGACTAAGGGCCTCTAAGGAATAAGGCCCTTGCCTTATTGCACGCCCCTTAGAATCATCGTGAGAAACTATTGCAGTCGACCCTCATGACATTGTGGGTATTATCGAGCTAGGTAGTCATTAACCTACAGTTCGAGCGACGTCAGGAGTGCTCATAGGTTGTGGCAGGGTTGATATCCACACCTCTCCCTCAAAATCTCTGGTAGTCGTGGGTGACCCCTCTACTCCACATGTGAGTCTGGTCGGCAAGCTATCGTCATCCTGCATCATCAATGAATCATTTCATATATAGTATCAAATATCATATCATCTAATCAGATGCACAAATGCTAGATATACAACAATCAAACCCCCAATAGTTCACTCCCTAACTCAATCCAGATTCCAAGGGGTTCCATCGATGCCTCTGCATCTTCAAGGTCCAAAATACTGCACACTCAGGAAAATCGAGTCAATAGAACTTGTTTATGTCAATGCATCCAAATAACATGTCATCAACTCACAATGCCTCATAATCATAAATCAAATGCCCAAAAGTATAATAATCTGGATCACTTGCGAGCAAGTGTCCTTAAAGAATAATTTTTCTCAATGCGCAAGAGAGGGATGTTACATACACCCCCTCTTGGTCTAAACTAAATGCCCAAAAGTATAATAATCTGGATCACTTGCGAGCAAGTGTCCTTAAAGAATAATTTTTCTCAATGCGTGCAAGAGCGGGGTGTTACAGGTTTTTAGGAGATTTCAAAGGGTGGATGCGATCTAACCTCACAAGGGTAGGCAACAAAATAAAGGAGCGAGGAATCCATGAAATTACACCCACGGATCCAGAAAACCATTACTACATTACTACATTCCATCTAACCATCACTACAAATACATAATCACTACAAATATATAATCGCTGCTAATACATAATCACTACAAATATATAATCTCTTCCAATATATAATCACTTCCATATAATCACTATAAATATATACAAATCAATTATAATCACTGCTGCCATATGCAAATATAACTATTATTTCCATAATCACTACTGCCACAATCAAAATATACAAATAATCACTACTTCCATATAAAAATATAACCACTACCATAATCACTACTTCCATACTAATGAAGAAACGATGGGATAACGCCCCAATTTTGCTGAGGCACACACCAATATCCAACAGGACTAAAACTGCGATCGGGTTGAGACGGGAGGTAAATCCGCATGGAGGAACTGTCAGCGCAGGCAAGCATTCCATTTCTAAGAATGAAGGGATGCTTGGATTCCTGAGATGAAGTGAAGGAAACGCTCCGAGAGAACTTGAATCTAGGCGCAATACGATAGAAGAGTGTTATAAAAATATATGTATATCCAAGGAGACTGCATAGAGTAGCGGGGTTCTGGGTGCAATTCTATCCTGAGTGAAAAGGAGAGAAACGGTTTTGGAGGTCAAGTGCCAGAATTGGGCATTTGGTTATCAAGCTTGACTCCACTAGTCTTTAACAACATGGAAACCAACCTCAAGTCACAAGGCAACGATCCCAACCAGCTTCAACACTACAAACCAAGAGCCAAGGCAAAAGCATGCACAAAGAACGTGTCTTACATCACGACCTGAAAGAATCACTTAAAAATAAGGGACAATTTCTACTGATTCCATCCCACTCCATTCAACGAGATTGTATCTTGTTGGTGGATAGAAAAATGCATGCATTAACCCCCTTTTTTCCTGTGTAAAGGGAACACCAATGCCAAGACTATTCCATCTTGCACGTGTTGGCCATTACATTGGCCATATGGAAGGAACCCATGCCAAGCCTTAATAGAAGAAATATATAGGAAACACAAGGGTAACAGGAGCGCAGGGCTATGCAAAAACTATGCTACCAAGAAAAACGCTTGGCTAGAATTGAAGCAAGGCCCGAAAATAATCGCAAGAGGAACACTCCAGAGGCACAAGGGAAATAAAAACTAATTAAGGACAAATTCAACCACCCAACGTAGAGATAATAAAACCATTAGGCAGAGACAAATAAGGAAGAGGTTAAAACCAAGGTGCAGAGTAAAAACAAGGCGTAGAGTAAAACCAAGGTGGAGAGTAAAATCAAAGGGTTTTTAGGAGATTTCGGAGGGTGGACAAAATCTAACTAGGAAAGGGTAGGCAACAAAATAAAGGAACGAGGAACCCATAAAATTACAACAACAGATCCATAAATCCATTACTACATTACATCTAACTGTAAATTCACATACAAAATTAACTATTTACAATTGTGAAATTTAGACATCTGTATGTTAAGTGAAGGAGAAGGTTTTGATATTGTTGTCTTGTGCTCGCACTCCATCCAGATCCCTCTTTCCAACTATTGAGACCTCACTAGTACCTCCCAGCCAATGCTAGGGGTACTCTTCTTCTCCACGATCCCCCCGAGCCACAAACGGTCCACGCACACAAACCAGAGAAATCTATCTCCCAACTCGCTTTGTAAGGTCGAGCTACTGCTCTCTATCTGAGTTGGGTATCCCAACTCCCTAAAGAAAAGCCAGTCAAGAGTAAAATCCGACAGTATAACCTTATGGATACCAGAGGTGATCCCTTCTCCTCCACCATTTATATTATAAAGTTTTCTTAGTGACTTGTTTCCAAACGCACATTAAATTCTTTTTATTAAAAATTAATGAGGGAATTTTTCCCCCATACACTTGTCACCCAATCCCTTAGTTGCACCATAAATTCATTTAATTAATTAATTTAAATTTCCAATTTACCTCACCCATCTAAAAGCTTTCGTAAAAACACTCATCGATGTCCCTTTATTCCCTTACATTCTCTTAAAGACCGGCGCGTTTCTTAACTCTCAATTTAGCTCTAATTTAGAAAGTTCTCTAGACTAGATTCCCTTCTATGTTCCACATTACTTTTGTATTTAAGTTTCCCCTTTTTGGTCTAAGTTTTAAATTAGAATATTTTGTACTTAGCCAACAATTAATCTTTTAAATAATTTAATCCTTCATTAATAAAATTTTTATTAAATTTTCACCCCCATATTCTTCATCCCCCTCTATTACTTACTTAATTAAATTTTAGTTCGCAAGACCTACTAAGACCTAGGCTTTAAATTATTTAGGCTCAACAATAATTGTTTTAAGGGAAATTTTATAATTATTAATCTTTACTCATGCAACATTCATTTTAAGGCTGACCATGTCCTAAGGAGACATAGTTCTCTAAGTATAAGGTTCATTAAGTCACCAGTGTTAAAACAATTCTTCACGTGTCATTCAAGACACACTACTTTCTCCAAGGCTGACACTCACCTGCATTCATGTTTTATTTATGTGATGTGCCCTTCAAGATGCACTACATGCTCCAGGGGTGCCACTTTCCTTTTGATTGATTTTGGTAGAAGTCAAACCCTTAGAGTCAATACTCCATCAGGTGACCTTGTGGGAGACTAATGGCCTCTAAGGAATAAGTACCCTGCCTTATTGTGCGCCCCTTAGAATCATCATGCACGATGGTCATAGTCCACTCTCATGGAATCGTGGACCTCTCGAAATAGGTAATCGTTAATCTACAGTTCAATCCATAGTAGGAGTGCTAATAGGTTATGGCAGGGATGCTTCCACACCTCTCTCTCAATATTTCTGGTTTTTGTGCGTGACCCCTTTACTCCAATGAGTCTAATTAGTAAGCAATCATCAACATGCATCCATCAACAAAACATGTCAGCGATCGAAAACCAATATAATATACTAGTCATATGTCATATATGCAATATCAAAATACTCAAACCATAACCTTCCACTCCCTGACTCGATTCAGATTCCAAGGAGGTCTATCGATGCGATCGACATCCTCAATCAGTCCAAATTCCTCGACACTCAGGAAACACCAGTTAATAGCACTTGTCGAAAAAAGTATAATATAATAAAATAACATATCATCACATACACAACATCATCATAATCCATAATTGAAATAATTAATCATATAATGAACCGGATCACTTGCACGCATGTGTCCTCAAATAATAATTCCAATCAAGTGTGTGTAAGAGAGGGATGTTACATACACCCCCTCTTGTTTTAAACTTAGTCTCAAATTTTCACAGTATATAAGTGAAGAAATAAGGTATCTCACAATATCTATAAGTCTAGTTGTCAAAACAAATTGGAAACTACTGATGCATATCGTATGCGTTCTCTCAGGTAGTCAAGTGCAGACTATAGTTGTCCCACTGGACCTTGACCTAATCAACTGCTCGACATTGTATTTGTCGGATGCGATGGTCCAAAATGAGGATTGGCTTCTTCATGATCACACCCTCATCCGATACTGGCAAGGAACTCATGTCAATCACATGTGTAGGATCACTAACATAATGTATCAAAATAGATACGTGAAAAAAATCATGCATATGCATCAAAGAATCATGCAAGGCTTGTTGATATTCCACGAGCCCCTTCCTTTACACAACATCGAAAAGTCCCACGATCCTAGGAGATATTTTAGCACCCTTTCCAAACTTGATCGAACTCTTGTGCGGTTTCACTCGCAAGAAGAATCGATTACCAAATTCATAACTACAGTCAACACGACCCACATCGACATAACTCTTTTATCGGTCCTGCACTTCCTTGATCCTTTGTCTTATGGTTTTCATTTGATCTTCAATTTCTTGAATTTCTTTTGGTCCTACCAAGATTCTATAATCAAGTTGATCTCAACTCAAAGGTGTCTGACATGGTCATCTGTTAAGAAACTCGAATGGCTCCATCTTAATGGTACCTTGATAATTGTTGTTGTATGAAAACTCTACCCATGGAAATAACTCTTCCTAATGCTTTTGTTGTTACATTACATACATACACAACATACCCTCCAATATTTGGTTGGATTGTTCGATATTATTGTCTGTCTCCGGGTGATACATGATACTAAAGTTAATCTGGGTTCCCAACACCTCTTGGAAACTAGTACAAAATCATCCTATAAACAACGATCCTTGATCAAATATGATCCTCTTAAGCATGCCATGCAACCTCACAATCTCACTGATGAAAACTCTATCTATGTCAAGTGTCTGATACGTTGTACGCATAGGAATAAAATGATCACTTTTCGTGAAAGTGTCGACTACTACAAAAATCAAGTCATGTATCCTTGCCATAAGTGGAAATCCAACAATTAAATCCATTGAAATAACCTCACATTTGTATTCCAGAATAGCGTGTGGTTGTAGTAATCCCGTTGGATGTCTATGTTCAGCCTTCAATTGTTGATATTCTAGACATCTTTCCACATAGTTGACTATATTTGCTTTGATTCATTTCCATAAGAATAAGGGTTTAAGGTCTTCCCTCATCTTCGTGACTCCTGGATGAGCCATGTATATTTCTCTATGAGCTTTGTTTAATATAAAAATCCTCAACTCTTCGTTGGGCGATACATAAATATTGTTATTATATCTCTTTAATCCATCGTTTTCCATGGTAAATCCCTCAAATTTTTGTACCATCATGGTGTTTTGTCCGGTAAATTACTTAACCTCTTTATACCATTCATTGTCGCACTGTAAAATTAGAATTTTTTCACGTACACTCATCTGAAGAGGCATCACCGAAAATATGAACCATCTCTGAATCAATGCATATACCACTATGTTGATTGTTCCTTTTATGTAGGTAATATAAAAATTGTACTCTCTAAGAAATTACGACCAACACCTTAGTTGCGCGTTCAAGTCGCTTTGCGTAAAAAATGTGTTGTAAACAAAAGTTCTCCATTTTTAGTTCAAATTTGCATCCAATCAGGTAGTGTCTCCACACTCTAAAGGAATAGACAATTGATAACAACTACAAATCATGCATCACATAGTTCTCCTCATTCCTTCTTAACTTTCTCGAGATGTAAGATATCACTCGACTGTATTGCATCAAGACTCCGCCTAAGTCTTCCTTGGATGTGTCACTGCATACCAAGAAGTTCACATCCATGTCAAGGACCTTTATTATCAATGTTGTCATCAACAACTCCTTGAGCCTTCGAAATGCTTCCATGCATTTATCGTTCCATACAAACTTATTGTTTTTCTTATGCAATTTCGTAATCAGATTTGCTATGTTCGAAAAACCCTTGACAAATCGTCGATAATATCCCGCTAAACCCATGAATCTTCACACTTCTAGGAAATTTTTCGTTGCAGGCCATTCCATAATAGCCTCAACCTTTGTGCGATCCATAGCAATACATTCACCAGAGATGACATGGCATAAATAATGAATCTTCGCTTTATAAAATGAGCATTTCGACAAGTTCCCAAATAATTTTTTCTCTCGTAGACACTGTAATACCAAGCGCAAGTATTTGTCATGCTCTTCTATCATCTGATAATATATCAAAATATCGTCAATGAATACTTGAACAAGCTTGTCCAAGTATTCGCGGAACACCCCATTCATCAAGCTCATAAATACCACTAGGGCGTTTGTGAGTCCAAAATGTAAAACAATAAACTCATAATTTCCAAACCTCTTCTTAAATGTGGTCTTAGGAATGTCTTCCTCCTTCGTCTGTAACTAGTGATACCCTAATCTTAGTTCGATCTTCGAGAACACCGTCACTCCCTTGATCTAATCAAACAGATCATCTATCCTTGGCAATAGATATGAGTTCTTGATCATTGCCTTGTTCAATTGATGGTAGTCAATGCAGAGTCTCCATGACCCATCCTTATTCTGTATGAAAATAACAAGCACACCGCATAGTGACACACTTGGACGTATAATTCCTAGGTCCAACAACTCCTTCAGTTGCCTTTTCAACTTTTGTAACTCAGGGGTCGATATCCGATAAGGTGTTCTTTCTATCGGTTTAGTTCCCAGTTTTAGGTCGATGGTAAATTCCAATTCCCTCTTAGGTGACAACCCTGGTAAGTCCTCTGGGAAGACATCCGCAAAATCTCGTACTACCAGATGTTTTTCTAGTCCTTCTTCCATGCCCTTTTCGTTCAATGCAAGGATCCCATAAAGATTTCATCCCTTGTGCATGTTCTTATGAATCTATAGGGAAGAGATGAAACTCATATAAATTCCCTAGTTCCTTACTACAATCACATGTCTTAGTCCCTCATCATCAACCAAACTTAATCATTTTGTTTTATGGTTGAGTATCACCTCATGCGATTCCAACTAGTCCATACCGATTACGACATCATAGGATCCTAAGATCGTGATGTACATGTTGTCCCTCATGACAAAATATCCCAAGTTAAGGTTACAACCCGTAACCTTTCCTCCAACATTCTATTTGGCTCCCAAAGACATTTCTAGAAGGCTAAACTCATCTTGCTCGACTTCCTTTACCTTAATTATTTTTAGTGTTGCACCATAAATAAATCTCTCTAGAGCACCTGGATCTATAAAAATACTAAGGGTGTGGTCATCAATGGTACCTTACGTCTCGAGCATAGTAAATTTTCTCTCGACCTGGTGGTTATTCACAATTGCATGAATTTGATGGGCCTTGCCCAAATATCCTATGATAGTGGGTTTGGGTCATCAAACTACTCTGGCCCTCTCAATTAGACAGTCCCATAGGCAATTTGGCTCTCCACATGTCCAACACCTAGCCTTTGGTCCAGTACTCCTGGTCCCCGAAGTAGAAGCTGATGGCCCTCCATCCTGGAATCTTGTTCTGTTATGTTGAACATGTCAGAACTGTTGTTGTTGCGGTCGACATTGTTGCTGGTGTTGTGGTCCTCTATAGGGA
>CBVK0102060421.1:0-10160 GCA_900067695.1 Picea abies
GGAACCTGCTATCTCTGTAGAAAAATCCTCCTCCTCCAAATTCTGTCCATCTAGCAAGACTTTATTCTTTTTTACCATACTCCCCTCCTTCATATACATCTCTTGTTTCAGGACATCCTTCCTCTTTTTGCTGAAAAAATAATCAGAAGGAGGAATCTCATCTATGGAGATAGAGGTGAGGTCATCAACAAATAGGGCTCTCATCTGTGGGAATCCAAAGGTGGACTATAAGGGGGTTAAGGAAGCTATGGGACTTCCTAGCTCTGTAGATCCTTTCCCTTCTATTTCCTTAGGCATATTGACATCAACACCAAGTGATGAAGGGGGAGTAAGCTTACTGGACTCGGGAGGTATCTCAGACCTCCTCTCTACTTCTATCTCTGGTTTTTTTGTCTGTAAGGCCTCTTTATTTTGTGGGGCCTTTCAATATCCTGTGGGACTTTTTTGGGATTTCCCTTCTCCTGTGCTTCCTGTTCGAAGCCTGGGGGAATATTTCCTTGTTTCTGGGGAAGGGTGATTGCTTCTCCTTGCAGTACTTTGGGCAGACCACTCCGTCTATGCTTCTAAAAGATCCAAAAACTAGATTGCAATTCGTATGACATTGTCTGTACTCGTTCTAACACCTCTTTATAAGTCTTAGTCCCTTTGAACATGTCATCCCAAGGGGACTCCTCATGTTCATATTCTTTCATATTGCAGTGGGCCATATGTTTCCCCACTAACTAGTAAGGATCGTGCTTCTTGTGCTCGAGGTCTACCAATTTGACCCCCTCCAATGTTGTCGCTTCAACCTTGGAATGACCCAAGTTGAGAAGTGAAAAGTTTCCAATCTGAACGGGAAAAACAGGCCAAGATTTCTTTTGAGATGTCTTTAATTCTATCCTGATTCCACCCGTTACTATTTGATAAGCTACCTCCCTACACACTAGTCTTTCAGGGAGGAATTTTGGGAGCACATGTGGAGGAATCGAACATCCTAAAACTCTAATGTAGGAGAAATTCTCCTCTATAAACCAATCAACAATTTCCCGAAGGCTCCCTATGACCAACTCTGAAATGTCGGGGGGTGCACAGTCGTATAGCATCTGGTGTACTGGTATTACCACGAAATGACAAATCTCATAGAATGAATCTTTGGCATTTTATTCCCAAAGTTTAGAATGATGTTCATGAATAGGCTCCGGGTAAGTCAGATTCCAACTCCAATTCATCAAAGGGAAAGGAGTTGAGAAGCATATAGCATCCATGATGTACATGGACATATAAAAGGTTGTTGTTTGACCTTTTGATCTTGCAGTCTGGTACTACATAACCTCTCTCACTATGTTATCGGATAAAATCTTATCCTAATTGAAGTTGTAACCTTCTGCGGCCTCATGCAAAAGAGGTACCCATTCCACTGGGAAGTGGGTAGGACTTTCCTTACCAAAAATCCTACATAACATAATCATCACATAAACCATATACTCATTTAAAGACATTGTGGCGTAAACACCATGTGTGTTAGACCTGAATTTTTTTTTGTTTCTCCACCAGTATTTTATTATGTCAGGATACATTTGGTTTGACTCAAAACATTCTTTCCTCTAAAACTCACTGACAAAATATTTATTAGAAATGTATTTGGGATAGGAAGACAATTTATACATTACTTGTATATGTTCTGGTCTGAAGGAGCTGATGACGATCCCTCGGCTGTCCAGAATGTTCCTCGTCTACACGTCTGCTCACTCTAAAGACCAACTGATCATGTCGTTGTAAATCAGGAGTCGCGGCCATGTAGCCACCTTGTGAAGTTTAGACTCCGCTATATCCTAGAGTTTGTTGTCGATATCATGGGGGAAGTTCTTAATCTCATAATCGAGAGTTTCGAAAATCTGCCTCCAGGATTTTATGGAATTGATGGCATGCGGTATTGTATCAGATACAACATCTCCGTCTGGACTCAATACCTCTGCAACTTCCTCATTTTTCTTGGTGGCCTTCTTGGGAGCCATGGTGGTTATACTGGGCCAAAAACCTGTTTACAGGGAAAAGTGTATAAAACTGGACAAATGTGACTCGCTACAGAGGTAAAGAGAAAAGTATCTTAGTCATCGTTAATCATGTTTTGAAAACAGTTTAATCTTTCAATCTTAGGGTTTGTTTAAAGAAAACGTGATTTCACATTTTGGAACTTTGGGGATCCTGCAGTCAGGGGATATGTCACAAGTAAACCCTGGATCGCGAAATTACGATGGGATTAGCGAGGCGCTAATCATTCATATTAAAAAACTTTAATTAATCATGATTAATGGACAATTACTTTTTAATTTTTACTTTTCGAAAAATCGAGGACCGAGAGTTCGAAGGAGAAGAGTTTGAAAATGCTTGAGCAGAGAGAAAACCGAATCGCGAAAGACTAAGGGAGAGATAACTGTGTTTAGGGATTTGATTAATTACGAATTAAAGAGTGCTTTGTGGTAAACAACGGAAAAAGTAACGTTCACTTCTTCCCCCTTTTTACTTTATATTTCTTAATATTTTGAAATGGCTTCAGGATTTCAGCATCGGGAAAAAGGGATAGTTGAAGATCACACCTCGAGAGGAACCGAATTTTGAAACCCGAAAAGGAATAGGTGATTCTGACTCTTTTCTATTTTGGACTAAGGGTGGCTCCATGGCTCAGGAAAAGATGAAGCTTCATTTTTAAAGGGTGGGCAAATTTAATATTCATGTCAGCAGGATGCACCTAGGCAGGATAGAGGAAAGCACAACAAATTTGAAGCTCTGTGGATCGGGCCTTTCACAATCTCTGAAGTATTTTCAAATAATACTTATAGGTTGCATGACTTGGAGGGTGAGGAAGTTTTTAATGGCCCTGTGAATGGGAATTTCCTAAAGAAATGTTTTACTTGAGCCATAGGTTGCGCCCTTGTATTTGTAAATATTGTTTTCCTATTTGTTTTTCAGTTTAATAAGTGACTCCATAACCCAATAGAAAGGCATTGAAACTGCGGAAGAGTTCTTGGCATCCCACAGGGAGCAAGCTATCCCCCATGGATCCTAATGTTATCACATATGTTTGTAAGGGGGTGTTTTCCCAAGAAATGCCCCCCCATTGGCTAAAAAGTGGAAAGAATGGGTTAAAAACCCACTTATCCTAAGTTGTATGCCTAGGTACATCATGCTAAGGAGTACATTGATCTAGGCGGTCAAGATATGCACGCTCAGATCTACAGCCCTACACGACGCTCTTCCGATCTATCGTCCCCACCAAGAGTCTTGTCCACATCCATTGACTGGGTCCCCTCATAGCAGTCCAACGAAGCAGCAGCATCCAAGAGAAGGCCACCACATTTTTCAAGAGCAGAGTTGACTTGGGCCTCTTTGATCCCGAGGTATAAGTTAATGCAAATAAGGAAGGTGGGTGAGACATCATCTCCTCCCTTAAATAGAAGGCCAGAGAGGGACAAATCACAGGAGGAAACTGTCAGCCCACTCTGACAGAGATCATGTCCGACAGAAGACTACATGGGTAGTCTGACTAATGTCCGCATGCGTAGCCTACCAGAGAAGATCATCAACGTAAAGCCTTGAATGTATGACATGATCGTGTTTCAGGCAGCAGATCTAGTTCTAAGTATATGTAGGAATTTTTTCCATTTTGTTAGGGTCGATGGTAGAGCTAAGCTCCCGATTGTAATGTTTTCATGAGGTCTCTAGTTCTCTGGTTATGAACTGGTCCTTGAGACTTCTTGTTTAATGGAAGCTAGCTCCTTTCTTTATATTTTTCTTCTGACTCTAAAATCCCGGGCATGGAGGATCCAGTCAGGTGTTGTGATTATAGTATAGTGTAGGTTTGACTATATCTGTTGTTGCAACGTTTTCAGTTTCTTGAAGTTTTCAGATCCAATAGGATCTTGTATCTGAGAATTTTCCTCCAAAGGTTGTTGGAAGACCAGATGTCCAGAGCATACCTTCATACTTTCTCTCCTTCCTTCTACCTACTCACCACTACACAACATTACTGGCTTAAGTTAGATCAAGACCTCACTTATCTGTGCATCTCCAACCCAGTTTTCTGAGTTAAAGCGATACTATCCCGAGACTACGTCCATTAGACCATCCTTAAACTTATTTACTGTGACATACAAACTGATGGGTATCAGGATCATCCCCACTGCAATCCAGGGGTGACTTCTGGTGCTAACAGACGCCATATCTTCCTTCTGAAATTATTTTTTTGCTTCCTTAAATACCTCCTTATCCTTCTGCATGTTGAACTTCTTCTTTGGTTCGGTGTTCCTCTTCACCCATTGATTTTGTGTTGGCTCTTTTTGGACTACGTTGTTTCCTATTTTTTCTCCTCCGTGGGTAACTATGTTAATGTTTCATCCTTCATCCCTTGCTTTGGCTGAAATCCACTGAACATTCTGGTTGTTCTAGTTTCTCTTTTCTTGAATCTTTACTAATAGTGTTGGACATTCTTTTGTATCATGATATAATGCACGACAATACATACAAGTCGTTGGTGGAAGCGGACATTCCCTTGCATAGTTTCCTAGTTGTTGACAGTTGTGACATACCACTGGTCCTCTACCTCGTCTGAAACCTCCTCTATCTCACCCTCCACCTCTTTATCATGCTCGATCTCCTCTCAGTGCATTATACTGAGGCACCTAATTATATTGCATGGTATTGTACTAAGGTTGTGTTGTGTTGTAATGTGGTTGTGCATTATTGTATGGTTGTTTCACATTATTATATTGTGGTTGCGCAGTTTTGTATGGAGATGGAACTTGATTAAACTGTGGTGCGGCTTTCCCAATCATCATTTATGCCTGCACTCTATATGCATCTTATTTCCTCTCTCTCATCAACTCCATAGTTCTACAATCTTTGTCGTCATGGCCCACTAACTTGCAAAAGGTGCAATATAAAATCTTTGGGACTATCTGGTATTTCTACATCATCGTGCAGTGATAAGAATCATGACCTAGTTTCTTGCAGATTTCACACCATAATCCTCCTGTTGGTAATGGATTTGGCATTCATGCTGCCATATACTACACGAATGTCATATATTTTTTCTTGTGGTGTCCTTCCGTCCTGCATGTGGTACACCAAAAAACTTCTCGTTTGTCCTTACTCTTGTTCTGGTTTAGCTGAAATGTTAAGTTCTTCAAATCCTCCTTTAGTTATTCAATAGGTGGGTTTGTTTGTTGATATTGGTTTTCTTCCAGTTGCAGTGCTACCTGCAGAGCCTCTTCCTACTTCTGAAACTTATGTTGTCATAGTGGATACTTTAAGTTTGGTAGAAATGAATTGATGAATAGGTTCCTATGTTTCATATCAATCATGAAATATTTCAACTTTCCCTTCAATCGCTTGAATCTCTAGTCAATCTCCCATACAAATTTTCCTGGTTTCTGTCTTATTTCGATCATCTCGTTCATGTACTAA
The DNA here is from genome assembly GCA_900067695.1 of Picea abies. Lineage (NCBI taxonomy): Eukaryota > Viridiplantae > Streptophyta > Pinopsida > Pinales > Pinaceae > Picea > Picea abies. The sequence continues at coordinate 5,446 of CBVK0102060421.1, forward strand.
TCCTCTAAACTCGGCTTATGGAATTTGTTAATTAGTAACTTCTTAATGTCTGTCAGTGTCCTTGTCGTCCCAGGTGCACTGTTTGTATCTAGACTCATGTACCAGACTAATGAGTGATCTCTTAGCGTAATGGATAACTACGCAAATTTAGTATCTTCATCAGTTATCTGTTTTGCTTCCCATATCTTTGCACAAATGAACAAATGTTTCTCAGGGTCTTCTGTTGCTTCGCCTCGAAATTTTGGTAACCTGATGGTGGAATCATGTCATGTCATTCTGAATGTTGAACTACTACCTCCGCACAGTGTAGATACTTGAATAGTGTTGCTTGAGCTGGCTCCTCAAGTTGTTGTTCCTTGTGTAGATGTACTTCCTACTATTTGACTACCTCTGAACTTTGGTTGTCTAAACGGTGGTGTTCTCTTTGGTGTATTAGTCGCACATGGTTTTATGGGTTTCACATTGACATTAATATGGATAGGATTGTTGCCTTCTCTTCCCATTCTTGGACCTCTCGTCTTCCTCTCATATGTTTCACATAGGATTTCCTCAATCTTCTCCATAGCCCAGAGATCCTCTACCTCTTCCTCATCACTCACCAGGCCTTCCCTCGCGGCTATGGCTCTCTTCTTGGTATTCACCTTGTATTGGTAGGGTACTCTTCTATGCGCCTTTCCAGTTGTCACCATGATCTGCTTGATCTAGTTGTCGTCCATCATGATTGGGTCCAAGAGTTACTCCTTCTTTCCCTTATCCTTTCCTCCTTCCATTTCTCCTCTTTATGTCAGTGCTTCCCCCCTTCCCCCATGCATGCAGGGAAGTTTAGTTGTCTAACGTCATTGTCAGTACACCTTTGTTATATAGCAATATCTTAATAGAAGTATACAACAATTGAATGTACCTTCCTCAGGGTCCACGTAGAAAATCTTGCTCCGTTGTGTTGTACGACTTCATTGTGTCGACTGCAAACTCTGTTATAAAACCTACCACAATATTGTCAAGCCAAAAATCGACTGCGTAGGTGAATTTGTTGTTGACCTGTTGTAGCTGCTCAATCTGTACTAGAGTCCAATCTAATGGTCGAATCTAGTTTGTTGCGTGGTTATCCTTCAACCTTAGTATCCACTCCTGCAATAGATGTAGAAAATCATAGAAAAAGACTTCATGTAAATCAGAAAACATGTATTTCTCAAGATACTTGCGAGGTGTTATTCTAGGGTTTATGTTGTCTTTATGTGAAAACTCCATCTCTTTTGTCTTTAGCCAGCTTTCAATCTCTGCTTTTGAGGGATTCCATGGTCTCAACATCCCCTTCTAGTAGCTCATTACTTTCTTATTTTCTTTACTCTTCTCTTGCTCAACCTATCTCATCTACTCAATCCTCTCATGTTCCTACCAATGAAAATGGAACTGTTTGTTGGTTACTCTTTCCTATTCTGTCTGAGTTCGTATTGACCCAGGGTTCATATCTGTTTGGGTTTCCAACAAAGCCTCTAAAACTATCAGCCCTCCTGGTAAACCAGAAGGCAACACAACACACATAATGCACTGTGCAGTCTCACCTGAGATAGATTTAATGGGTGGCTATAAGACTCATGTGTTTACATCCTAGGATTGAGTGCGAGATATGAGAACTGTATATTGAACCACTAGTATAACTTGTAACCACAATATAACATCATTTGCGAATATGCAGGAAATATAGAAACTCATTCATTAGGCATAACAATAAATACTGAAGACAACAAAGATATGCATGCATTCATCACATAACATAGATGTTACCGTGGTTCACCCCCTCCTGGGCTACGTCCGCAAAGATTTGGCTCTCATCTCTTTTATTATAGTTGTTCTTGTACTACAGCACCGCGTGCTTACAACTCTTCCTGGTTGAGTAAGATCTATATGAGGCGGACTAGATCACACCAGGCTCCTCAGCCTGCAATCTAACCCTCAAGATCTACCCTCCCCAACCCTCTATACCTCAACAGCTTACAAAAATAGGTCATACAACAAAATATTACATATCGCAATAACTCATAGGTACTAGCTAAGCTCAATAATACTTTGAACCCGATCTCTAATAATAATTGAACCCTTTATGATACCTACATATCTATATTTATACATTTTTGTCTCTTCATCTGTTTACAATACATTACCAAAATCCTAACCCTACCGTCGTTAGTTCTTCCCTGCATGCGCGCGTGTTGTTCTTCCTTCCCGCTGTCACTTTCCTCATGCATGCTTTATTTCCCAAAATCTCCTTGCTTTCCCGCTTTGGCTTGCCTCCAACAAATGATCTTGAATATGGCAGGGATGTAAGCTCATAAGGACGACTGATATCTACAGTTGCATAGCCAAACATTATGAGCAGAAAGCTCATGCTTGGAAAATTTTGTTTTCTTGTATAAAACATATTTGTCATTTATGATTGAAATTATTACAACAATATCTCATGATGATTGTATTTTTATAATACAGATGAGATGGTGGCTATTGATGTTGAAATCTCATGAAAAAGAACACCAAAAGGAAATCGAGCTCAATGATGAAGGAATGGAATGAATAAAGTATAGTGGACTTGTTGCAGCTAGAGTTCTTGAAGCCGCAACTCTGAATCTTCTTGTCCGAGTGCATTGGAGCCCTGGAGAGAAGTAGAATAGCCTGAGAGACTGCATGGCAAAGAAAGGGGTTCATTTCTTTGGGTTGTGTAGGGTTAAAAGGGAAGGAGAGCTTGTTGGTTGGAACTGTCGCTAGGGATATAAATTCTAGAAATCAATATACATGTTTTGGGTCAGAATGCCTATGTATACATGTTTAATTTTAGGCCAGAGTGCCTATGTATATAATATTTGGTTGAAATGCCTACATGGATTAAGGCCAAAGAGCCTGGATTTGTAATGTTAATAACATTGGAATGGTGTTGTGCACTGAGGACAATGCCAAAATAAGGGGAGGGGGATGTAACATCCCAGTTTTAACCCTTATGAACTATAATATATTATGTAATTGTGACTTAGGATGGTGAGTCGGTAACGTCAAAAAGGGGCCAGAGTGCCTAGGAAATGTAATACTTCATATACATTAATAAAAATACACCGTTGGCTGCAAGATGGACAAGGACAAAAGAGATAAGGGGATATGATTCCACAAGAGAGGGGGATTGAGGGGCTAAGTCTTTTTATTATTATTTTATTTAACCATAATTGATTTTATGGAGAAAAGGGGTTACATGAGATTCTCGAGGGAGGCCATGTGGTTCTTGATTTCCAAGTAATTATATAAACCCATATTTGGTTTGTTTGGGGGTTCACTTGTTCTTATTCATTCATTACACACCCTTCTCACTCTTTCATATTTAGGAGCCTCATTATTGCTAAATTCATGTGCTCTTGGTCTGAGCATGGATACGAATGGTTGCATGAGGGTGGTGTTGGGTGAAGTTGGGGTTCGATCTTCCCCTAGCTGGGTGCTCTTCCCATGGTTCGTCTTCTTCCCCTTGCTCCCTTGTTCTTCTTCCTCTTCACTCGCTATTTCTATTTTGTGTGCTCTTGGGATGAGCATGGAAACAAATGGAAGGAAGAGGAGAGCCATTGTTGAATGGTTGTAATATTTTACTGATCATTCCAGGAGGGAATGGATGCCCGTGTGCATGATCTTGATGGCAGTTCTGATATAATTTTCCACAACTGAGAATCCTTGGAGTTTATAGTAGAGATATTTCCTGACCAGTAGCACTCGATCCCTAGAGAGAAATGGAACAACCTCAGGGTCTGCATGGCAGAGAATGGTGTTCATTTATTTGGGTTGTGCAGGCTGAGGGGGAAAGAGAGTTGGAAATTAGGATTTGTTGTGTGGTTGGGAAACCTGAGATCTAGTTAGCCAACTGTTGCGTGTTTTAGATTTGGCATAAGACCCATCCTTATGGATTCATAGCCTTGGATCAGGGGTGACCTATTGTTGAGAGTAAATGAACAACAATGTCTATGGTTGGGAGGAAATTCCTTGGTCTACAGACATTTGGTGAACGTTTACTTGCAAAGATAAGTGTTATGTGTTCTATGTATAATGTTATTCTGTTGTTTATTTAATTATCTCTAAGATATGCATTTTTAATGTGCCTGACTGTTGATTATTTGTTGTGCATGGCACGTTTCTTACTTATATATGTTGTAGCCTAGAGCTTGATTAATGCATGTGGTTTATTCCTGCTTGATTTCATATTAAATGTTGTTAGAATTTGAACTCAGATGAGAGAGCTGAGTCTTGGGACTGCAACGTGCCCCACCTACTGGTGGTTTGGTGTGTTTCAGCCTATTTAAGTGGTGTAGCCCGATCATGCGAGTGGTTGGGTATGTTACAGTTGATTACATAGGTGTTGCAATGAGCAATAGTTTAGATGACCAAACAACTCATGACAAATTTTTCTCAAGTCATCGCTATGAGCAACAAAAACAGATGGAAAAAATGATGACCAAAGTTGTTAAACTTGTACAACCTAGTAATATCATTAGCAATTCCAGTTGCAAGAACTGTTGGAAGATTGGTTGTTGTCATTGATGTCAACCCTAGTCATGGGTTTTGGACCACAAGATTGATAAAGGTATTTGGACATGAAGAACAATGCACATGCATATACAACACCCATGACTAGATAGTATACATCATGTTGTTTCCATTGGTATGTGGCACGTCACGTGGATCCTCATGGT
>CBVK0102060439.1:0-28235 GCA_900067695.1 Picea abies
TGTAGTTTGTGTGACAAGTGTTATGGAATTTCTCCACGAGAATAATTGGGGAAAATAATGTTTGAAGCTAGCTAATGTTGAATTGAGAGTTGAAATTGCCATATTGGAAGGATGTTAGAGTATTGGGTGGCTTATGGAGGCATAAATGAAGAAATGCTTAAATTTCAGAGTTAGCTCTGTGTAAAAATTGGGAAAACGTAGTTTGTAGGCTAAGTGTTTGACAAAATGTACACGAAGAGAAAGAGTTGTATAAAGCCATAACTTCCAGTTTAGAAGCACAAATTGGGTATGGGTGTAGTCATTGGAGGGTTAATTTAGAGGGGAATAATTTTGATGGCACAAATCTTAGATAATTACTTTAGAGTTATTCAAAACTTGAGTAGAAATAGGGAAATAACCTCTATTTGATAAAACCAGTGAAGATGCATAATTACTAGTATTTGAAAGAAAATGCTACATACCTAGTATTGAGATGTATATAATAGTCGTATTAGTATTCACTCTTCTCAAAGAGTCAGTTCTCTAGTAAGGATAGGTTATTATTAGCATCGAAGATCACCATTGAAGAGCTAACATTAAGGATGGACAAGATCCCCGCAGTCATGAAGAAGAAGATAAAGGCTTGAGTATCAATGTAGGAGATGAGGACACATAATCCAATTGGCACAAAGGAAGGATTTAGCTATTAGAGCTGATAGAAACCACACGGAGCTTGATGATGGAGGTGAAGAACTATATAGATGATAATGAGAGAATGGTAAGGGCTCAAGAGAAGCAAAATCAATTGAACCCTCAGCTAGTGCAAAGCTTGAATAAGTTGTAGAGGAAAATGAAGAATGGGTCAAGCTCAAGGCATGAGGAAGAAGTCAGTGTTCATTAAAGAAGAAAAAATCATGAAAGATACAGGCACTCAAGAAGTGTTACAATTACTCAAATTCATTTTTATTCACCAACACGTTCAACTAGGGATCCATATGCATCAAAAGAATCATAAAGCAACCCAAAAGTGTCCCCAATCAGACCTCAAAGGAGAAGGTATGAACAAGACAATTTGCAAGGAGAGCTTAGGAAGATTAAGCCACCAATCGTTGATGGTGAAACAAAATGGGAGAGGATGTTGAATCCTGGTTGCTAGGGATAAGGAAGTACTTTCTGTTGCATAATTACTCATCTAATATGGAAGCCAAAATTGTTGTATATGATTTACAAAGAAAATCCTCTATGTGGTGCAACCAACTAAGGCAAGTTAAGCATATTAATGAGAGGAGGATCTCTTGAATGTAGTTCAAGAAGCACTTGTAGCAGAAGTACCTCTTTGATCACCATTACAATAGAAGATGAATGAATTGTTTTAACTCAAACTAGGGAATATGATCGTTGGATAATATGAGAATAAGTTTTTGGAGCTAATGAGATATGTTAGCAATATTAAAAAGGAGAAGGTAAAGATACAAAGGTTCCTAAGTGGGTTTCCTGCATTCTACAAAGATAAAATTTAGTTTGGTGAGCCTAAGACTCTTGAAAAGATAATTAGGAAGGTCAAATACTTGTATGACCAAAGAAAAGGTAGAGCATGATTGCAAAGGAGGAGGCCAAGGAGATCCTAGATGGTAAGGGAGAACTGCCAAGAAAAAGAGAACATGTAGGAAGTGATGGTTGAATCATATCTATGGTAAGTTGTATGTATGAATAGAAGAGTTACATGATACAATACAACAACTTATGTGAATAATAGAGAGGAAATAGTTAAATTTCACTCACCTAGAACTTGCCAATGGAGGAATAAAACATCCCATAACATGGAATTGTCTTATAAGATCGAGTTGATGTTGGTTTAGAATAATCCAATGGAATGGAGAGAAAATTCCAGAGGTAGATTAAGATTATGAAAACTAGAGATAAGGGCATGGAATGACATAAGATAGATGCTTAAGCCACTAGAAGATATTGCATCATTGAGGTAAATGATTCCAACAATGAATGTGAATTGTTGGATAAGAATTAGGGCAGGGAATGTTTAGTGCATTATGAGTGTACAAGGGCAACAAATTAAAGAAAGGCAGAACAATTGTAGTTGCTTCAAGAATGGGAGTATAAAGAAGGCACATGAAATAAGAAATGTATTTATGCTTGGTATTGGTTGCAAGAAGAATGGACTTTGAAATGAGGCCACGTGAAGCTAGAGTGATATAATTGCAACATTATGATGTGTTGGAGATGTTGAAAAATAAATTTAATGTTGGGACAATATTCACCAAGTAAAGGATGAATTGAATGAAGATTATATTGCTATTATGGGTTGCAAATGAGGAAAGGTCAAGTTGGCCTTGGTTGGATTTGTTCCAAGAAAGGAAGCAATGATGCACTAGATAACTTATTTAAAAGACAACTCAAAATTAGAGTAGAGGATTGCTGCCATAGTCAAATGGGAGATGAGGGCATACTGAGATAGCAAAGGAATCTTCCCAACATAGTAGAGGAAGCTACAACGATGTTATAGAAAGCTATAGGAAATTGACAAATTTACAGTATCGATAATTATTGAACATGGATAGCAAGGTAGACATATTAATGAGGCCGATTTTCTCACCTTAACCTTTCTTCTATTGATAGAAGTAGATCTATATGTTCGTAACAATAGAAAATACTTCTTCTATTGATAGAAGTAGATCTATATGTTCGTAACAATAGAAAATACAAATGTTTTCTTATGTTGTGAATTGCTACTTGGTGAGAAAATCACAGATAATGATCCATTGTGTGAATGGCAGACATGCCATGAATGGGATCGGTTATGTTGTGCAAAATCCATGCAATGTGGAAGAATTGAAAGGGGAAATTCCTTAACTTTTCTCTCGTTTTTTTATTTATATGTTTTTAAGTTTTATATGTAAATATGATTAAGGCATGAGAATGCTATAAATGCAAGAGAATAAAATATGCACTAGTGGGCACGTTAAGAAATAATGCATGGTGCACACACACACACACACACACACACACACACACACACACACACAACACACACACACACACACACACACACACACACACACACACACATATATCGGTTAAGATTAGTATGTTGTTGCAGATGCCATGAGTATGCCATGATGATTAAATAGGATTGATGTAGCTGTGTAACCAGAGATGGTGATAACATGGTTGAAGATGTTGATGATACTATTGCATATGGAAGTCATGCTTATGAAGAAGGACCATGATAAAAAATGTTGATCAAGAGAATGGTGAAAGGAGTGTTTGAGCCTCCACAAGACACCAATTGACCATGTAACAAAAGAGATGAGGATGAAAATCATGCACATATGAATTTAATATGCTTATGTTGCATATATACTAAAGAGAATTTATGTAATAATTCCTTGAGTCAATATTTGATATCATAAATTTATATGTTTGTGTCATTTGAATGCATTTATGTGAACAATATTCCACATGGTGTGGTAAAGACATGAATACTCAAAAATACAAAATTTGTTTAATATTTTAAATGCATTCATATGGGATAAAATGCTATGTCACGTGCGCTTCTTATGAACTAACAACCAAGGGAATGGAAGGTTTATGATCATATTGTGAGATCATCACGTGTGATTCCACGACGATGTTGGATATGGAGGCCATAGAGCTACCCAAGCGTCCAATGGTATCCCTACTTGTATTGGTGTCTTGGATTGTAACCTTCTTTCCAACATTGAGAGCACCAACATACGTGAAGGGTTTCTTGGGGATTGTAGAGCGAATAAATCAAACGACTTTTAGTATGCATGCGGGATTGTTTAACAAAGAAAGGGTATATTCTTGGTGTTGTGTCATACTGAGGAGGAACATGTCTAGATGGTTGAGCAAGTATTGGGGTGGTGGTTGGGTGATGTGTTGAAGTATTGGATATACCTTCCAACTCATCATGGTGGAATACATGACATAGGAATATGGTATTCTTGAATCAATGCCATAATGCATTAAGTAGATGTGCATTAATAAATTGATTGTGCAAGTTGTGGCTATGCAGACATACATGTTGGCATATAAGCTCGAATGCATTATTTGAATACATTGTGTGAATACATGCTTGTGTTATGTTTCACTGCAGTCAATATGATTACATATGAAATGATGGAATTAATGATAACTTCATGAGTTTTGAGATCATTTTAGGAGCTGTTGTGATGTTGTAATGAAAGAATAGTATGATGGAGTAGTCATATTTGGATGGAATACATAAAAGATCTATTAGGAGAATATAGTTATGGAAAATGATGATTATTGAAAGACGAAGATCCCTAGAAGATGGCCATTTTGATGACGCTGAAACCCTATGCTTTCCACAAGTTATTAATTGATTAGAGGTTACTGATGGATGCATGGAAGTAAGATGGAACTTTTCTTGCACGTGAAAGCCTTGGCAAAATGGATCACATGTGGGAATTTTTAGCAGAGAAGAGGATGCTTGAGCTTAGAAAGGTGAGTGTGGCAAGGAAGAGGCAACTTAAATGAATCTCCCATGAGAGATTCATGTGACATGATAGATGGAATAAAGGAGGGCATGCAAGAAAGCTTAGTGAGCTGAACTCTTGCATGTGGAAACCTTGTGAAGCAAAAAAAAACCTATAGATAAGTATTGGGCTAGAATTACATACTCATTTTGTGTTACAAATATACACGATTACATTGTGGAGTTGAAAAATTCTTGTGAAGGGAATAGTTGTTGTATAAAAATGGCTAAAACAAGTCTATTTTTCTTGATAATTTCTATAGGTACATGTTTATATACTAAGACCTGGGAGGTTGTCAAGGTAGTGAAAGCTAATGCAAGTGCATTTTGTATAAGATATCCAACAACTATGCAAATTTACAAAGAAGAGGATGACATTGCATATGCAACTAAAGAATGAAGAAGCAACCTGTGAGTTGGAGGATGCAATGCGGGAAGCATATTTGCAGTTGTTTTGACATTTTGATGTAAAAAAAATTATTGCATATAATGCTGATGTGCATTGAGTATAGTGCAAAATATAGGGGGAGGGGAATATAATACCCTGGTTTTGATCCCCAGTTCAATATTGTGTATGTACATGATGAACAACTATAAGATGACAAATGTAATTTGTAACTAAACATTGAATGTTAATAAAATACATCACCGACTATAGAAAAGAAGGAGAAAATAATGGGGGGATGTGATTCCACAAGATGGGAAAGACAAGGGGGATTAAGTAGGCTAAGGGAAAGGACCTTAGTAAGTGAATTAACCCAAAGTCCTTACACCACCTTAATTATGTCCCTTGATTATTAATCTTGTTTATTAATCCATGGGGGGACGGGGGGGTGAATGCATGAAGGAGGTATGTGGGTCCCATAAGAATATGTGATTGCTTAATGACATGAAACTTAAGATTCACTTTTTTCCATGCAAGTGACCTATTATTGGTCAAATCAATTGGAAGACTGCTTGAATGCCGGGTGCCATTCAAATTATCAGAGAGCTAAAATATTAGAAGTTTAAATTACCCTGCGAACCACCATTAGGTTGGGGAATCAAGAGACTTATCCCTGAGTGAACTACCATGAGCATACTGTACTAAATTATGGAAAGATACATCCATGAATTATGTGAGAATTGTGGATGTAGGGAAGGTAACTATTGTCATTGAAAAATTCCATATAGTTAATAATCCTTGGAGCCCGAGAGGGAAGTGAGATAGCCTAAGGGATTACTGAGTAAAGAAGGTGATCCATTCCTTAGGTTGTGCAGTCTGTTGGGGAAGAGGGTTGTGGATTGGGATAGTTGTAAGTGTAGATATTGATTGTGAACCCGAGAATTGGGCTATGACAAGTGAAATTAGATTGAACCATAGGAAGAGTACACCCTTGTGGATTCATAGCCTTGACTCATGTGGAACCTCATTTGTAACAAGAACTGGTGCAATAAGGAGCCCATGGTGGAATATCCCTCTTGTGTAGCTAGTTGTTGGACAATTCCACATGGATAAGTGTTCATAAATGTATTTGTGAATTGTGTTGAATTGATATTAAATTGTTATGGTTTATTTCATGGTTGAATTAATTTTTGGTTTGCTTAGTTTTGACTACTCATGTTAGCTTGCATTTATGATTTATGGTCTCATGAATAATTGAACAATTATATTCATGTTGCATAAATTTGTACATTCATGCGTGTTTATGGTAAATAGTTAATAATAGAACAATGACATATAATAACAAAGTAAAAAATTAGTGTGAGTTTGGGTGGTTAAGAGAGTACCCCATATCCTCAAAGTGCACAAATGGTATTGGGTATGTTATAAACTAAATATCACCCGATTAGTGGTTTGCAAACGTGGTCTCTAATCTTTCTCCATGGGAGGGTGCTTTGTTTCCTTCAATGGGCTCTCTTTATTGAAGATGTAATTTGGTAGCACTTCCCCTTATGCAGTCACCATCTTGAAGAGGAATTCGAGCAACATGAGGCCAAGGCAAGGGAAACAACTATGGGTGGAAGCAAGGGAATTCTCACTATTTGACCAAATCTCAACATCATAACCAAAGCATAACAAAAGTTTGAAGAACACATGGAAGAGGCTTGTATTTATCGAGCAAAGCTCAGCTTGTGGGTGAACTAGTTCTAATTGGAATATACCATAGTCAAGTATGGGCACCCGTGTGATAAAATTGACCCAAAGGAGGCCAAGTACCTTCCTATGGAATGAATAACAATGGTGAGTATGACCTCAAACTCACCCACTAAGATTTTGAAGTGACCTTTGGTATTAATGGGATGTGGAATTACTCAAATTACACTATAATAGAGATCATGTGAATATCGTAGGAGCTCTCACATGATTTCACGACAAATAAAGGTGAGATGTTGTGACCTCTTTAAAGGTAAAATTGGAGTTTTACTAGGATTCAAGGTTAGTAATTTCCACAAATTCCATGTTTTTGAGACTAATTAGTGTGGTTAATGTTGATTTGGACTATCTCTAGCTAAAATCACCTAAGTGTCATAGGTGGATGAAATAAGAGTGATAACAAAAGTCATGAAAGTAATTAATCCTTTAAAATGATCAAGTATCTCGACACCAAGATTTAAAATGACATTCAATTGTATGATGAGGGATTTTGGATTCGTGAACTTCTGCATGGGGTGAAGGTTCACCCTTTATTCCTATTGAGTTACACAAGCCTCCCTCCATAACCAATTCTATATTAAAGTGAATTTCATATTATTTTGGGTCCACAAGGCTCGGTGGATCTTGTCCCTTATGGGTTCACATGACTCCCCACAAACTCGATGCAATATTGAACTTAATTTTATATGTTTTGAATTAGTGAGTTGAATGGAGACACTACAAAGACCTTAGAAAGACTTTTGATATTCCCTCAATTTTTAGATACGTTGATAGTTGTCAACAAAGGAGTTTAAAGGGTGAATTATAAGGACAAATGGCATGCCAACAAATAATTACATCACCATGATATTAATAGAGCTCTCAAAAGGATAATACTAAAAAAATTGGCTAACTCATTAGCTTAAATTAAGAGAAGTAAGAATGATAGAGAAAAAAAAGGGGACTACAATGATTAAATTAAGAGAAGTAAGAATGATAGAGAAAAAAAAGGGGACTACAATGATTTGACAAAGAACAATCCCCCACCACATGGCAATATTCCATTAGGTTCATATGACAAGCTATCATTAGTTGTAACCATTTAGGGAAATCTCATTGAAGTGACTATTGTACCATCACACGTTATATTCCATTGGTTCACGTGACAAACTTTTATTAGTTGTAACCATGAAGGGAAATCTCAATGAAGTGACTATTGTAGTATCACACGTTAGGTGCATTTAAAAGATACCATTTTGAAATGTTCTTATTCAATTGGTATTAAATAATATATTATTCATATTAAAAAAAATGTTCTTATTCAATTGGTATTAAATAATATATTATTCATATTAAAAAGCCTAAAGTTATGGAATTAGTAATTTCCATAACTCTATCAACTTTTCCCATTATTAGCACTTACTAGAGTCCCCGTTGAACTCTAGATTTAATCAACAATAGAACTACAGATGCATGAACTGATACATTATGTTATTAAAAAACCAACCTAACCTACCATTGCATGGGATTCTAGACTTGAAAAATGTGATTATTGAGATATCATACAATGGTGTGATAACCGTTATGACACATATGGATGCCTCATCCCTATGCTTTTCCCAAGAAAAAAACAATATCACCTTAATATTGGAGATGTTAATATAATTTTTTATTTATAAAACAATATCACCTTAATATTGGAGATGTTAATATAATTTTTTATTTATCTAGGGGAGAGATGCTCTTTGATTCTAAAGAAACTTAAATGTATTTGAAACCATAAAACGATATGTTAATATAATTTTTTATTTATCTAGGGGAGGGATGCTCTTTGATTCTAAATAAACTTAAATGTATTTGAAACCATAAAACGGGTATGTGAGTTACTCAATGATTGTCGGAATGGGTATGTGAGTTATTCAACGATTGTAAGAAAGCCTCTAAGAGGGGTGAATTCTACAATCCAAGTCTATGACTTAAGAATCTTCAAATATACTTATGTCAACCTTTCCTCGATGTTATAAGTTATGGGTACAATAAAACACCTCCAAATTCTCAAGGATTTTTATTTACATAATTCAAAAATTCGCATATTAGATGAACTCAATTACTTTTGAATAGGGAGATACTATTTTAGATACTATTGATTATCAATTTAGGAACTTCAAAAAGATTTTTATTTACATAATTCAAAAATTCACATATTAGATGAACTCAATCACTTTTGAATAGGGAAATACTATTTTAGATACTTTTGATTATCAACTTAGGAACTTCAAAAGTAGAAACTACTTTGTAACAACATAATTGATAGCAACCTCATGCTTATAGAATGACTACCCTATACTCCCAAAGAGTAATTAAGAGAATCGTGATGACCATCCAATCCTCATGAAAGATAGAAAATTGGCTAGCTTTTATGTTGTATAGGATATATTTATTTTTGTGTTTAGGAGAATTTTATAGGGAGAGACCATGAAACGTTGAAAAATGAATCCAAAGAGTTCCTTGAAGGAAGATTTGATTATTTTCTGGATTATTTACACACCTATATTAAGCTATATGGCTCACATATCAATCATATAACCTACCTTGACATGTATGTGGCAATTTTGTACTTGTAGAGGTAGATATATAGTTGTGTACCTACCTAAAAAATCCATAATAACTATTAGGGTTTATGTACATGAGCCATTTTGTGTATAATCTCATGATTTTGTAAGTGTTGTAATTGAAAAAAGGCCACTTTGGTCTAATAAGGGCATAATAACTTATTTAGTGACTTAAGTTTTTAGTAGGGATTTATTAGGGTTTTTACCTCACTATGGATATAAATAGAGCACCGCCCACCCTGCCCTCACATGTATCTCATTTTATCAATATAAATCAACCTAGTTTTGGAGACATCTTCCTCCATTACTCGTGTTTGTAGGGGAAATCCACTCCTACATGTGCAAGTTCTTGCATATTTTATGTTATTATTGTTCATTTTCTATTTATGTTGCAATAGTGGCCCCATTCGGTTATAGGATTATTGAGTTTGTAAAATAACTTATTGGATTTTCATTCTTTCCGTGTTTCATTCTCAAAAAATTGTCAAGGACTAGACCTCAAGCTTATGTTAATAAGGAAGAGATGGATGAAACTTTCATGAAATTTGCAAATGAAATGAGGTAGTTAGTGCAAGGAAATGGATACATGAAACTCAAAACTTCATTTTACAACCCAATATTTTAAGAGGAAGACGAAGAGATAACCCTTTAGGGAATAAAGGGTAACATACTTTTGAGATCATCGTTGCCACAAATATCTCAATATAGACTTGCATATGACCTCCAAATGAAGATCCTATAATACAACTTTGACATCAGAGTGGAAGTGCATACCTAGTTAAGAAATGTCAAGCTCACATTAGAGGTGCAACACATGCATGACCAAGAAGAAAGTTGGAGGGGGCATTACAACATATGGGTTGGGTGGCTTATACGTGGAGAGAAATATGGATTGATAAAATAACTCTTGGTGGGATTTTAGTGAATTTGTAGATGCATTAACTAAAAGAGCAACATGCAATTAGGATGAGCCTTATGAAGTTCAACACATGCATTTTTCTAGAGGGACATGAATATTGAAGAATTTATAGAGTAGTTCTAAGTCATAAATTCTAAGGCCAAAATCCCTCCAGATTAGGTGCGGGACATCTATATTTAAAATCTATGATAAGAAATTTGAATGAAGGTAAAAATGTTTAAACCTAACACTTATGAAAAAACCATTATTATAGCTAGAAGAGTTGCAAGTCATATTGATGTTGTTAAGAGAAACACACTTAGTTTTTGGAAATAGGGTTATACATATGATGTAAGGGACAAGGAAGAGAGAAATATCGAGTCTCCACATAACAAAATTCATCCTCACCAACCCAAAAAATCCCCTAACCCTCCCACCTTAAATCCTTCCTATACATGCTCTCAACCTTGGTTCAAGAGTCATGTATGTCACACCCCCCCAAAAATCATGGTCTATCACCTACACGACGTTGACTCGTAATATGAAAACACCAAGGATACTCTTTCCTCTGAACTTGTAATGACTCTGGCTCGTAGGACCACCCCCTTCCACCATTAGAAATAGGAGAACCTTTGATCTCCCTTGTCCTCATGATTGGTTTGGGTAAAATTAATACTTTCAATTGTATGACCATATTAAAAAACAAAGGGTCATTGTTATGGTGGTACATTAAACATTCACTACAACCACAATCCCTTTTTTTAACCATATTTTGACCCATAGACATTGCAAAATAATTCATTTTACCCTAGAATTTGTTAGAAAATGGCTTATGAAAAAGAACATCGAAATATATGTTTGAACAATTTTCAACCTCATTTTTGTGTGAAAATTTGCTACAAATTTGAAAATATGGTCTCTATACAGGTTGAAATTTGTTAGGTCAATATTCTATTTGAAACAGAGGTCAAAATTGCTTGTCAAAATGTGTTAGATTGATATACATGTTGAAATGAAGGTTGAATAGATTTTTTTCTTCTCAAAATTATGGTTGACAAGTCCTCGTCCCCGTCCACTTCAAATGAGAGTTGAATTTTCGATGGACACATTGATCAAAATTTGTGTTTTTATAGTTGAAAACATATTAAAAATGTTCAAGAATTTTGTCAAAATTTGGGTAGTTATGTCAAAATTCCTTACGATATATTGGTCGATTTTTTGTTTTTTATTTTTAAATAAAAATTAGTTCATAGTCTTAAACTTAAGCAAGGTCCTATTCTTGACCTTAGGAAACATTGTAGTCTTAGAGTTTAGGTAATGTCTTGGTCCTGATCACAGGTAAGTTTCTGGTCCCAAGCTTTGATTAGGCCAATAAGGTGCTAGTCTTGAGCTCTACTCGGGTGGGTAATGTAATGGTCATGACCTCAAGGTCATAGTCCTAAGCTCTAATTAGGCATGCAAGGTCTTTGTCATGATCTCTATAGCTACTGCATGAGAAAACTTTACAAAAAAAATGAAACCATTCTTGTAGTGATAGAAAAACGATTTGTGCAAAAGGAAAAAAAAAACAATAACACTCAATGGAATATAGAGACCAAATCTTGTAATTATGGGTCCAAAAATATGTAATGTATAAACAAAAATTGCACATCATAGAGAATATAAATGGAAAAATAAGAGTCACCAGTTTTTCAATGTCACTATGATACAAATACATTAATTTCACGAGTGATGCAACTCAATAATGTCATTAATAAACAACAATAATGATTAATTGTCCTTATTCCCATCACGACCATAAACAATAATAATAAAATTATTTTATAGAGGAACAAGATGTAGAAGTCAGTCATGTGCATCCCAATTGTGTACCTCTATAAAAATAAATGCATGGCAGTTAGAAGTATAGTAACTATATAATTTTGAAAATTGAATGCTTTAATATATTGTTTTATAAACATATATCACATACACACTTATACACACTTATTGTTAAGACCCATTTGATCTCATCACTCCATAATTTTGTGAACCTTCCCTCTACATCCTTGATCTTTTCCTTCTCCTTGGCCATTTAAGGTAATGTTAGAGTGGGTACTAAGCAATTCAAAACATTTACTTTATAAAATCCCTCTCCAGTTAAAACATTGTATCCTCAATAATAACCTTAGCGTCAACAACATGCACAAGTTTATTAAACATAGTAAAGGCACATCTTCGCCTTTGCAATATATGTAATGCATAATTCAACAACTTTAATACAATATTTAATATCATTAAAGTACAGATGAAATCGCTTATAAAATGAACTAACTTTCGATATATATGATAATGACATTGCAAATTAATATTGATTACTCGTGACTGCAATTATCAATGAATGAAGCTAACTAAACCTTTATAGTAGCAAACTTAGTGTGCAATTCATTATACTCGTGTTTTTAAAAAATAACAAAACTTTAATATTAACAAGGGATGCATGACAACACAGTCCTTGCCGAGTTAGTTGGGAAATATATGCTCAACAATGAAACTTAATATAATGAATAGTTTTTGTCAAAATATAATAATTAAACAATACATATAATAAAGAAGAATAACATTATTATTTATGTAACAGGACAATGATAAGAATAAATAAAAAACAAGTAAAAACATTTAGTATTGTTGACGCAGAAACATTTAACATAAGACTTTGTAAAAAACAAGCAAACATGTAAAGTATTTAATGTGCAGTAAAACTTAGTAAATAAGTGAAATGTTCAATGGGGAGGTTAGCATACGAGGGAAGTAAATAAATGAAATGTTCAAAGGGAAGGTTAGCATATGCGAGAATCAATGTAAAGTGTTTGGACTAAAAACATTCAGGAAGAATCAGGATAAAACTTTGTAAAATTTTGCAAGGTAAATTGTTCAATGTGAAATAAAACTTCGTAAATTTTGTTGAGTAAAACTTAGTAATTAAATAGTAAATGTTCACTGTGGAGTAAAACTTAGTAAGTAAATAAGTGAAATGTTGAATGAGGGGGTTAACATATGCAGGAAGCAATGTAAATAAGTGAAGTGTTCAATGGGGATGTTAGCATATGCGAGAAGCAATGTAAAGTGTTTGTAGGTTAGGATGGGCGAGAAGCAATGTAAAGTGTTTGTAGGTTAGGATGGGCGAGAACCAATGCAAAGCATCTACATGTTATAAGTGTGGGAAGAAAAGTGGGTAGAGTTCTCGGCACAAGAGATAAAAAGTGAAACTTAATATAACTAAATGAAAAGGTGGCATAGCCTTGATGTTGACATTGCAAATATCTCCAACAAGTTGTAAAAGTTGATAATCAACAAACATTAACACCAAAGTCTTTTAACCTTTTAGATATCTCAATGCATTTACGTATATACATATATTAAAAAATAAGTATATAAAGTGAACAAAATGTTTTTTTGCAAATGATTAATTAAAAAAATATTTTTAAACATATATATCTTCTACACAAATATATGTAATTGGCACAAACATATCATCTGCATAGATATATCTTTCCCACGTTCGCACATGCATATCCCCCGCACGAACAAGACTTAGTCTAATTTGAACTATTGTGTGGATAATTCATATCACTCATCCTCCTGCACTCTTGCACTTCACAACTCCACATTTCCAATAGTTCTATAGCACATATTTGACCAGTGATGTAATTTGCATGATAACTGACTCATTTATGGAAATTTCATTTTCTAAGATTCCACCACTAACTCTCGATAGTTAGTTTAATTTATTTTAAGAAACAATGCTTATTATATATAAAAAAAGTATATAAAGTTAACAAATGCTTTTATGCATATATTTAACTTAAAAAATATTTTTGAGTTGAATTTATTTTAAGTAACAATGTTTATTGTAAAAAATAAGTATATAAAGTGAACAAAATGCTTTTATGCATATGTTTAACTTAAACAATACTCTTGATTAATGGTCATAATTTTTATTTTAATATTTTACTTATTCATTTTTCAAGTTGTGGGGAGCATTGTTCTATAACCATATCTACGCAGTGTGCTCTGCACAAATATATACAAATATATCTTTTTCACCTCCACACTCCGCATTAGTAAATAAGTGAAATGTTCAATGGAGAGGTCAGCATATGTGGGAAGCAATGTAAAGTCTTTGCATTGAAAACATTTTTCATAAAACTTCGTAAAAGATACGAAAAAAGGTAAAGTGTTCAATATGGAATAACTTAGTAAATAAGTGAAGTGTTTAATGCAAAGGTTAGCAAATGCAGGAAGCAATGTAAATAATTGAAGTGCTCAATGGGGAGGTTAGCATATGTAAGAAGCAGTGTAAAGTGTTTGGAGGTTAGGATGGGCGGGAACCAATGCAAAGTATCCGCACATTAGAATTGAGGGAAGCAAATTGGGTAGAGTTCTTGGCACAAGAGATAAATAATGAAACTTAAAATAACTAAATGAAAAGGTAAGGTAAACTTGATGCCGACATTGAATTTCACCCCAACAACCTATAAAAGTTGATAATCAACAAACATTAACTTAAAAAGTATTGTTAAACATATATATCTTTCACAAGGGCATATATTAAAAAAAAACATATCTTTCGCACAAATATATATTCCTAACATTCACATAGGTATATGCCCTACACAACCAACACTTAGTATAATTTGAACCCTTGTGCAGATAATTCATATCACTCATCCTCCCGCACTTAGGAACTCCCTACTTCCAAAAGTTCCATAGCATGGATTTTAAACAATGATGTAATTTGCATGATAACTAATTGATTTATGGCAATTTCATTTTCTAAGTTTTCACCACTAATTATCGATACTTAGTTGCAATTATTTTAAGTAACAATGTTTATTATAAAAAAATAAGTATATAAGGTGAAAAAATGCTTTTATGCATATGTTTAACTTTAAAAATATGTTAGTTTCCTTGATACTAACATTGAATGTTTCCCTAAAAACCTGTAAAAGTTGATAATAAACAAACAACGCCATAAAAAATATTGTTAAACATATATATCTTCCGTATAAATATATTTTTAGCAAAGACACATCGTTCGAACAGATAAATCTTCTAGACATTCGCTCAGCCATATGCCCTACACAACCAACACTTAGTCTAATTTGAACCCTTGTGTGGATGATTCATATCACTCATCCTCCCACACTTCAACATTTCACAAGTCTGTACTTCCAATAGTTCCATAGCATGGATTCTGACCAACGATGTAATTTGCATGATAGTTGATTGATTGATGGTAATTTCATTTTCTAAATTTCCACCACTAATTCTTGATACTTAGTTGAATTTATTTTAAGTAACAATGTTTATTATAAAAAATGAGTATATAAAGTGAACAAAATGCTTTTATGCATATGTTTAACTTAAAAAATATGCTAGTTTCCTTGACGCTAACGTTGAATGTGGCCCTACCAAACTGTAAAAGTTGATAATCAACAAACATTAACTTAAAAAATATTTTTAAACATATATATCTTCCACACAAATATATCTTCAACACAGACATATCGTCCAGATAGATAAATCTTTTAGATGTCTGCATAGGCATATGCCCTGCACAACCAAAACTTAGTCTAATTTGAACCCTTGTATGGATCATTTGTATCACTCATCCTCTCGTACTCCTGCACTTTGTTTATTATAAAAAATAAGTATATCAAGTGAACAAAATGCTTTTGTGCATATGTTTAACTTAAAAAATATTGTTGAGTTGAATTTATTTTAAGTACCAATGTTTATTATAAAAAAAAAGTAAAAACATCTGGTATAGAATTTAGTAAAAGGAAATATGTGGAAGTAAAGATGCAGAGGAAGAAATGTAACATGTGACGAAGTTGGGATGTGGGGGGAGCAATGTAAAGTGTGTGGATGCTAGGATGTGTGGGAAATGATGTAAAGTGTGTGAAAGTTAGGTTTTGTGGAAAGAAAATAGGTTATAGTAACCCACACAACATAGGTTCCTTCTGCACAATGTTTAAATTGACAATAGGATATCACAAACTGGTTACTAATACACTTGCTTATTTAACAAAATCTCAAAGAATACCATCTATAGACGATTGAAGAAATGAAGGATATTCCAAAAGAAAAGCATTTCTGAAACTTTGAACCGAAAGAATGGAAAATAAGATAGTGTACAAGTAAAGGGTTGATGTATTGGACAATGTTCAATGAGTATTGATAATGTTAAGCCAATATTGAAAAGAAGGTGAGTAGGATAAATCCAACTGCATTTCTTAAAACAATTAAATCTAGAAGGATAAATTCTGATCAAAGTCAAAATTAAAACAAAACTTGACATTCGAGTAGGTTTCTCAAGTAAACATAGAAAAGGAAAGAAAGGATTGAGAAAGGACCATGCAATATTCTATTAAATTTTCACAATATGATAAAAAAATATATAATTATAACATAGAGGTCAAAATATCATTTCGTGGAATGAAAGTCAATGGCTACATATGCACATAATAGGATATTTCATTGAAAAATGACAAAGAGTGAACATAGACTTGAAAATTTTGTTTGAAACTCAAAGTCTAGAAAATCAGTATCCATGTATGCCAAAATAGTACTTTGGCAAGGCAAAAAATTATGCAATTATATTTTCAATAATATCCGTAAATTCCAAAATAGTTGTTCGACAAGCTCAAAAAATATACTATTGTCTTTTAAATAAGGTCTGTAAAAAGTGAAGTTGTTTGTCCAAATGGATTGGGATTGGGGGTCTCGTGGACCATAAAATAGAAGAAATACCTATAAAAAATAAAGAAATACAGTTATAAAGGGGTGTTAGGTTTAGACAAAACACAAAAGAAACAATTTTGAGGTATTACCAAGTGAGGAAAGAAAAGAAGAGAAAAAGCATATGCAATGCTTGCTTGTGTACTTACCAAGAAGGAAATGTTTTGTTACTCTTGTTTATCTGTTGTTGGTATGTATCTACCTATATAAGAGTTGTTTCTTCTAAATCTCGTTGAACTGTCTCTGGTGTTTATTTTGGGTTAACAATCTATTCCAAGGAATTCTTGACCCAGTGACCAGTATACTCTTTGATTGGAGGGATGGTTATTTATTTCTTAACTTGAAGAGAGAAAATATCCTCCTCTACTTTTTTGCATTTCGGATGGACTTGGTCGATGACTGAGAAGTGGTCTCCATTGTCATTAACAAATGTAACAAGCCACTATTTCATTTATTCATCAGGAAATTTCTCAAGACCATTGAATTCGTTAGCTAATGAGGTATTCATTGTGGCCAAGTGACTATCAAGTTCTTCTTTAGTGATTATGGTTGAATTCCTAAAAAGATTTGGGCCTGCAATTCCTTAAAAATAACAAACGATTTTAAGGTAGCATCTCCTCTCATTTCATTGATTTTTTCATAAGAAACAATTGCATCTTGCAACACATTTATTTGTTCTTTCCAGTCTTCCTTTATTTTATTTATTCTTTTGTTTGAGGGAATTCCTTGCTAGTTTCTTTGACAGATAGTCATACTAGTCACTTTTCTGATTAGATTATTTACCTCATTTTTATAGTAGGCTTCATCATGCTACAAATATATTCACAAATATTTATTAAAATTTGTAATCCTTTGTGAAATATTACGTAGGCTCGCATTGACCTCCCATGCATGTCTAATTATCTCCAGTCTTTTGTTAATGTTTTCAACAATATATCTTCTGACTCCATTAAGCAATTGAAGTAATTTTTTGAATGGATTTGAGGTTCTGGGAGTATTTGGAAGAGTCTGCTCTGCCAAGATTATGGTTAATGGATGTGCAAAGAGTGGATTAGGAGTTAGTGCCTACTCAAGATCACTTATTCTATTCTTCAACCTAATGTTCTGCAACTCCTAGTCGGAAATCAAATAAAAAAGAAAATATCCTATGGAACGATGTGGTTTCATGAGGGTAGATGGTTGAACTCCTGAGACATCCACCACATCCCTTGATCTGAACTACTGTTATGCTTTTTAGCTTGACCTTGTCTATGTGAAATTTCATTTTGTTCTTGTTGTATTGAGTATTATGCAACATCAAGGAATGTTGGTCAAACAACATTGATTCTTCTCTTGCAAGCTCTTATGTTATCTCTTGGATTTCTGCAATTATTTGGGATACCTAGTTGGGTAGCTCTATATTGTTGATATCCATATCATCAACATCTCCTAGACCTATTGGATCTTGCAAATTGTACATAATTGAGCTTTGTTTCCTTTTTTGTTGTGATATTGCATGTGCACATTCAAGATTAACATGGAGTGGCTGCTCTCCGCCATCACCTCCAAAACATGCATCATTACTCTCTTCTCTATTTATATTTTGTTGTTGTGTTCTTTGTCTGGAGGAGGAGCTCTTACGTGCCTGGGAATTGGAGGAAGACTAGACGTTGCTAGTGTTTTCCCCCCTTTGTCTTGCTTTCCTTTTCCTTTTGGTATTTGAGCTTATTTTTGTCGACAAGTCCTTGCTACATCCATTGATTTCCTTTTTAGCAGGCGGATTGTCACCCATTTCCTTGTCAAATCTCATGAATAGATTATTGTATCTTATGGATTTTAAGTATTGTGAAAACAAACCCTAGGGGTAAAAACCACCTAGAGGTTGTGATTCTTTAGATTAAATGCACTAAGTGTTTCTGAGACTTCTTTCAGATGCACCTGATTCTTTATCGTTGTGTTACCAACTCGAAAAGGCAATGCTTGTCCTTTTATTTTCTTGTCAAATAAAATGCACCAGGTTTTATACAATGGACAAAATTCTGCGAAAAAATATATATCGTAGACAAACATTGGGAGTAGAAGGGGATTTTATTGGAAACCATACAACCAGATGTATGTATGTCTTTCCTCTTGAATGCAAATTCTGTTTCTGTTGAGAAATTCCTCAGCTTCTTAATTTACTCTCTTGGGCTCTTCCCCAACCAACATGTGTTTAAATTGTCTAACAAAATTATCTTGAACAATGTAAAAATTGAATCGTGCTATATGTTTGCACAGCACCGAGTGTCATAATTGGACTAGTTCATTTTGTATATTTACACTCTCTTTAATAGGGATACTATCAAAGACATGGAAATAGACAATTGCAAATATGAGATATGTGGTCATAAAAAAATATTTAGTCCTTCAGTAACTTCTCAACTGAAAAAACAATTCATCTTATATCACCTGTGCCTAGTCAAACATGGAATCCCTTGATAAGGTAAAGTATAGTGCATACAATGCTTACCTAGGTATGTGTGAAGTTGATTGCTTCCCAAATACACACATGAAAAACCATGAAAGGTCCTAGTATGGCTCTTGTAGTAAAATTATATCAATTGTTGAGAGGTTGGTCTACATGTTTGCAGATGGTAGCAAAAATTCTCTCAATATATTGGAACCACTTGCCAGAGAGGCTAGGAATGCATCTTATTTCACATCCTTAATAGTTTTATTTGCAGAAGGAAGACAAAGCATTTTTTTCAACACCTTGGGAGTAAGCACGACTCAATTCTTTCATTTTGTTGTGACCTTAATCATTCTTGTCCTGGAATCGAACCTTCAAGCACACCAGGATATGAGTTCCTTGAAATCAAAAACCTCAGGTACACAACCAACATTGAAAATCCCTATTCTCCAAAGTTTCTCTGTTTTTATTCTGCACTCATTTTCAAGAAACACTTGTAAGAGGTAGAACAATGGAAATTCTTGTCCTCTCATGTTAGTGAATTGACAATATCACCTCAAAAGGGTTGGGTTCTTCTTATATTTTCCATTTGATTTCTTTTTAAATTGACCTGACATAAGTGAATGTTATGAATAATAGATTACCAAGCTCCATTTTCTTTAAATCCAACTACATGACGCATATTTACTAGGATGTCCTTTCCACACATATGAACTATCTTTCGAAGACGCGTAATCATAATTAGTAACCATTAAGTAGCTCATAGAACATTGGGACATTTACTTTGCATTATTCCTGATTACCACTCTTTCTTCGTAAGTCGTACCAAATCAACTTGTCATAAAAGCTTTGATTTTAGTGCACATTACATGAATTGTCAAAATCTATGTTGAAAAATTATTGGATGTGTAGACGATGTGAATTGTGGAACATATGCATGTGTCATGTGTGGAGATATGATGGTAGAAAAAGAATTGGCACACAAGGTGGAAATTGGCTAAGTATAGAATATTTTAATGATGATTTTTTGGAATACAGTTATATATTGAGTTAGTAGATGGTCTGTATCATGGATCTCTATAGCTTCAATGTCAGTCATCAATTTATAGTCATTGTTACCTGATAGTTTCTACGAAGTTATTGTCCATGTAATATTATTTAAGTTTGGGAAGCAAGTTTGTCCATCGACCTTCTCTAAATTGTTGCTGAAGAAGTATTGTTATTGGAGGGAGTGCTACATGGGCTATCCACATAAGAACATTTCTTTATTTTTCTATCTGTTACATACGTGTTTTTTTAAATGCATTTTGATATACAGGAAAGTTATGAATAGTACATTACAAAGGTCCAATTGCTTTAAGGCCAAGAGCATAGGGCATATTTACTAAAATCTCCTTTCCACACCTAACCTGATTATGAGATATGGGAAATGATTAATAAAAGGCATTGGACAACTCATAAAAAATGATGACATTTACTTTGCTCAACTGCTAAATAGCTTTCGTTTTTTCACAAATCCGAGCAAATCTATGTGCCATAAATGACTCAATTACCAAGAGCATAGGGCATATTTACTAAAATCTCCTTTCCACACCTAACCTGATTATGAGATATGGGAAATGATTAATAAAAGGCATTGGACAACTCATAAAAAATGATGACATTTACTTTGCTCAACTGCTAAATAGCTTTCGTTTTTTCACAAATCCGAGCAAATCTATGTGCCATAAATGACTCAATTATCATGCAAATTATCTTGTTTGTCATAATTCCTCCTACCAAACGATTGTAAATGCGAAAGTGCAGAAGTGTGGGAATTTTTTGAGACACTCTTTTCTCCTAACTATCATGCTTTTGAAAATTTTATATAAAATTATTATGGCAATGAACTGTGTTTCATAAATTTCATTATCAAAAGGAATTTTTTATGTAGTGATTATTAACAGTTTGTACAGTGCCTTTCATTAGTTGTATACGCGACCCTCACCTATCCATGTCTTCTACAAGTGTGAACTTCATTCGGGATATTTATAGTTTAAATACCAGTTATCGAGTAACATATTTTATCATTTAACAGTATTGAAAAAGTGGATGTCCATGTCATATTGTTGAAATTAGGAAAGAGATTTTTCCTTTCAGCGTTCTTCAAATTGTCTCTAAAGAAATATTGTTATTGGAGGATGTAGTACATAAGCTATGTAGACAAAATTGGTGGTTTATTTTTCTATCTTCTATA
The DNA here is from genome assembly GCA_900067695.1 of Picea abies. Taxonomy (NCBI): domain Eukaryota; kingdom Viridiplantae; phylum Streptophyta; class Pinopsida; order Pinales; family Pinaceae; genus Picea; species Picea abies. Next base: position 21,590 of record CBVK0102060439.1, read on the forward strand.
CATGTGCTTTTTTCAATGGACTATGATATATGTGAAACCTATGAATAATACATTAGATAGGTCAAATTGATTTATGCCAAAGTGCATGAGGCATATTTACCAAAATTTCTTTTCCATGTTTGAATTAGATACAAAATATAGGGAATGATAAATAGAAACCATTAACCAAGTAATATAAAACCTCTATATTCACTTGGAACTGGTCCTAAATAACCTCCATTTCTTGGAAAATCCATCAATGTGCAATAAATCACTCCCTTATCATGAAAATTAGGTGTGTTGTGAGAAACTCAGGCATAGAACCATTGCAAATGAAAAAGTGTGGGACTGCGAGACAATCACTGACATGAATAGTGTGCACAGGGCTTGAAAATAGAATCAGAACAAGTGGAGGTTGTGTGGAGCATACACTGGTGCAAAGTGTCGATGTGCAAAAGATATGGTCACAATAAGGGGCTTCACACAATGTGAAAAATGGATAAGTAAAAAGGATTTTGACCAAGGAATTTTAAAAATATATTGGATTGACAAAAGAATTTGATACAAGATTTACATTTAGAATTTTGTATTGGAGTAACGGGTACATGAGCTATTATGACAAAAAAAATTCCTTTCTTTCAAAAATCTCCAAATTAGATTTTTTTTCACTTTGCAATCTGTCACATTGTAGGTAGGATTTTAATATGACCATATATTTCCAATGCATACAACCATATCTTCATCACCAGTGAAACCTTCACAGATGTCTCAATAACATGCAAGAGTCCAGCCTGTTTCCAGTTTCTATGCATGTCTCAAGCACACACAAGAGTCTGGTCTGTTTCTAGCTTCTATTCCCATATTTATAGCATGCCTATTTATAGGAGGTCTATTTTTAGCCAGTGGATTCCTATATGTAATACCATGGGAAAATACCATGGGTTTCCAAAACCATGGGCTCATAAAGCACCATTAAGAAAATTCCTATTTTTTAGCTACCATTAGGTGAATTCCTATTTTTTAGCCACCATTAGGCAAATTCCTATTTTTTAGGAGATAATTCATATTTCCGTAATTTTAGGATATATTTCCCATTTCATTGCTATAGAGCCCATTTTAGTAAGAATATTATCCTCCTAGGGAAGTGCACATTACCCATCTGATACTTGGAGTTAACTCACTTCACTTATTTAGTGACTTTCCATAATTAGCAAATTCTCACTCAGTTAGGACTTTAGTTCCATTCTTGGACTCTAAATTAGCAAATTCTCACTCAGTTAGGACTTTAGTTCCATTCTTGGACTCTAGTCTTATTCTAGGAGATTTTCTCTATTATGGAATGCATTTTGACTTCATGTAGAGTTATCACTAATTTCACACCTATATTTTTGACCTTTTCTTATCATTATAAAATTGTTGCTATTGGGAGAAGTTACTTTTTTACTTGAGCATGCACATGGAAATCCCAACCTAGTGTGCATTACTCCTCATGTGGAGAGTCCCATATATTGTAGTCATTATCAAGGATTAATGCATTGTGTTTGAGTTGGTTTCTTGGTCTCTTATGTGTGAAGATTGATTCTATTTTTCTCTCTCTTCTCTCTCTTTTGCAATTAGCTAGTGTAGTATTTCCTTTTCACAATTAGGTCTTTGATTGTGGTTTAATCCTACACCCTATCATTCAATAAGCCCCACATTCTTCCCACTCAAAGCTCATGTAAACTGCGGCTCAAAAATGAAATGAACAGTCCAGAGGGTGGATATTTCAAACTATGGAAGGGAATGATTGTATGATGGAGTAATTATGTCATAGTTTGGGCGATTATGAGTGTATGACGGGGCGGTGGCCGATGCAATCAGGTCTTGAAATGTCAATCAATAACTATTCATTACACAGTTCGAGAGATGTACCTTCTGAATTCCCATACGTGGTTGTGATGGACCGCACCTTTGTCACATCGACGTATTGGCCCCACGAGACATCTAGGATCCTCATTAGCATCGAGAGTTGCAGCACCAGCCTAGAGTTGTAGCAATGTTTAGAGTTGCAGCAATGTCCAAAGTTGCAACAATGTTCAAAGTTGCAACAACAGTGCTAAGAGTTTCAGCAATGTTCAAATTTGCAACAACAATGCTTGCCAAAATTGTAGCTTGATATGGTGTCACAACAGGAATTGTCTTTACCCAAATTGATTGTTGGTACTTCGACAGTGGAGTTGCAACATCGACATTCAAAATTGCAAAATGGATTTGTAGAAACAACATTCTCCTCCCTTGCATATCCTAAAAATACTTTATTAGTAAAAAAAACTTATGACTAGAAGGATCCCGACATAACCATCACAAAACCATAAAGTACCCTTCTCTTTCTTTTTCTTTTTTTTTTCTTTTTTTATTTTAACATGTCATGCGCCAGCATAAGTTGATTTTCACAAAACATACCCCCAGGTATGACCCTAAGGGTTTTCATACATTGGTTTTTACTATCATCTTCTTTTTTTCTTTTTCTTTTTTTTAATGGGAATGAATCATTCAGCAGGGGTTCCACCTTTGTTAACAATCTCCAAGTCATTTTCGATCCATCCATTGGTGATCCTCCTAACAAAGGCTTCATTGGACAGGGGTCTATGATATAATCGAATTATGTGCCCAAATTCCATAAGAGGAGTTCTCTCTTCATCAATGTTGTGAAGTTTGTTGGCTTTGTTATTATATACACTATCAATCTCATAAGACCCAAGCCATTGAGTTTGGAACTTCCCTCTGAAATCCTTGAACTTGGAGTCAAATAAAAAGGCCCAATATCCAACTTCAAAATTATTCTTTTTGATGAACTTGCAGTGCCACCGAGCTCTTTGATGTTGTATTACTACTGTGTGGTGCAAGGCAGCCTAACAAAGTTCATCTGGTTCATTGATCTGGAGGAGTCTCTGATTATGAGCTTTAGATAAGTCCATTCCAAGTTGTACAATTGTTCTAAGTGTATGGATCTTTGTTTCAACTAACAATAGTACTATCTTTCCATACACCAATTCATATTGGGTGCATCGAGTAGTAGTCCTCCATTTTGTTCAGTATGCCCATAGAGCTTCAAGGAGTCTGTCAGCCCAGTCCTTGAGGTGTAATCTGACAATCTTAGTGATGATAGCCTTAAGAATTTTGTTGGTCCCTTCTACTTTTCCATTGGCCTATGGGTGATATGGTGCAGTAACCCTATGTTTTATCTTATATATGTCCATAAAGTCTTTAATGAGCCTTGAAGTGAATTGAGTCCCTCCGTTAGTAACTATTTCCCAAGGTATCCCAAACCTGATGAATATTTCTTCATGAAGAAATATCATTATTGCTTGCTTTGTCATGACTGGGAGTGCCTTGGCTTCCATCCACTTTGTGACATAATTCGTGCATACTAGGATGTAGGAGTTATGGTAGGAAGGAGGATTGATCGGTAACACAAAATCTAGGGCCCATTTATAAAAGGGTTCCAATACCAATTGTGGCTGTAATGACATCTCGTTTGATTTCACCGGTCTTCCCATGTGCTATGTTATTGCGCCAATATTCCCATGCATTGTGTTATGATCATTTCCCATGGGACCTCTACAAAACAATTAACCCTGTATCCTCCCACCAAACCCAACATAGATTTTGAAACACCATTGTGGGCCAACAAAGAAGATAGTGATGAAGAAGGAGAAGCTCATCAAGTCCTCTCTATAGATCAGTACCTAGCCATTAGAGAGAAAACTAGGGACAATGAAATCAATGATTTCATAGCCTCTTCTTCTCCCTCAACCAACTCACATGTTCTTGATTGTGTTATGGATATAGAAACTTAATGTTGTGACCCAAGGGGGGCATATATAGGGCTAAATGTATATAATATGACCCCAAGGGGTGGCATATATGGGGATAAATGTACATTTAATGTGTAAATATATGTGTAAAAGGGTCGGCCTAATAGTAAAGGGGCTTCATGTGTAGTGTGTGAATAGGTATATATAGAGATCGTGTATTAATTACTGTGACATGTGAATTGTGATGTATAAATGTATTTGACTATGTGGAGGAGGTTCTCCTATTCTTTAAGGAGTTATTGTATGACTTATTTATCTTGGAGTTGTGCTCCACACTAACATTTTGTACATGGTGTGTACTTTTGATCTGTTATGCTTAAAATATGGGGCTAAATGGTATGTACACGGTGTATACTTTTAATTTGTTATGCTTAAAATATGCTTAAATGTAGATGATATGACCCCAAGGGAGGGCATGTATGGGGATAAATGTACATGTAATGTGTAAATATATGTGTAATAGGGTCAGCCTAATAGTAAAGGGGCTTCACATGTAGTGTGTGAATAGGTATATAGAGAGATCATGTATTCGTTATTGTGAAATGTGAATTGTAATGTATAAATGTATTTGGCTATGTGGAGGACGTTCTCCTATTCTTTAAGGAGTTATTGTATAATTTATTTATCTTGGATTTGTACTCCACACTAACATGGTGTGTACTTCTGATCTGTTATGATATTTTAAGAATTTGGATCATTACACATTGGCAACTATCACACATCTTTATGTATTCCTTGGCATCCTTGAAGATAGTGGGCCAATATTACCCTTGATGAAGTACCTTGTACCCAGTCCTCTTGTCTGCAAAGTGGCCCCCACATGGGCCATCATGGCAAGATTTAAAGATCTCATAAATCTAGTCTTCTTGCACGCATCTCTTGATGATGATATATAATCATGTGTAGAAGAGGCAGTCGTCGATCCATGAGAATCTCCAACTTTTTCTAGTGATCTTTTGTCGCTCCTTTAGAGATAAATGATGTGGAAATCTACCTACATCCAAGTAATTAGTGATATCTGCAAACCAAGGAGAGTTAGTAGAAACCACAAATAGGTGTTCATCAGGGAAAGAGTCTTCTACAGGCAGATCATTCTCATTAGATGTGTGTCTTGAAGGAAAATCAACCACTACATTATTCTTCCCCGGTTTATTCAAGATGGTTATATCATATTCCTATAATAAAAATAACCACCTAGTTACCCTACCATTAGTAATATGTTTTTTCATTCAATATTTTATGGCAGCATGGTCAATGTGTAATACTATTGGATATCCTGTGATGTAATGTCGAAACTTATTAATTGCATGTATTACCGTAAGAAATTATTTCTCTATTACCATGTAATTTAGTTATGCGAGTAGATATTTTTGTTGACGTAGTATACTGTGTATGGATCATTTCCATCTAGTTTCCCTGAGACATCTCCAATGGCGTTGTCTGATGCATCTGTAGAGATATGAAATGAGAGGGACCAATTGGGCCCTCTCAAAATAGGAGCCTCGCATACCTTGGATTTTAGTCCTTCAAATGCATGTTGGCAGCTTTTTGTCCACAAAAACTCAGAATTTTTGTTAAGCAATACAAACACTGGACGAGAAATTTGTGAAAAAATTTAAATAAAGCGATGACAGTAACCAACATGTCCTAAGAAACTTCGTACCTCTTTTTGTGAATGCGGAGCTGGCAAGTTTACTATTACCTTGATTTTTTTCGGATCCACTTGGATGTCTTTAGTCGAGATATGGTGCCCCAATACAATGCCATCAGTCAACATAATTGCACATTTCACATTACTAAGGGAAACGTTAGATTCCTTACACCTTATTAACATTTTCTCTAAATTTGTTAATGTCTCATCAAATTCGCCACCATATGTTGTAAAGTCATCCATATTAATTTTTGCACAATCATGAATTAAATCAAAAAATATACCAATTACATCTCTTTCAAAGGTGGCGGGAGTGTTACATAAGCCGAATGGCAGAACACGATAGGAAAATTTCCCCCATGGATAGGAGGTAAACGTTTTCTTGTCTTGATCCTTAGGCACGATCTAGATCTACTTGTACCCACTGAATCCATTGAGGAAAGAAAAGTATTTCTTTCCTGCCAACGTATCTAGGACTTGGTTGATGAATGAAAGCAGAAAATGGTCCATGTGTGTTTCCTTGTTGAGTTTCTGATAATCCACAAAAATCCCCCATTTACCATTCTTATTTTGTACAATGACAAGAGGGGATACCCAATAATTGTCAAAATTGGATAGATAAAGATGGTTGCGAGCAATTTCTGCAGTTCTTCCTTTACTATATCCCTTAGTGTTGGATTCATTTGGCGTTGGGGCTGGAAGATGGGTGTAGATACTTCCTTTATGTATATATGGTGTGTGCACAAGTTGGGATGGATTCCCTTCATGTCAGAGTAATCCCATGTGAAGTCATTGTTGTTCTTTTGCAACACTTTCACCAGGCACTCTCTCTATTGTTTAGTCATCCCCCAGTTAATGTTCAAAGTCCTTTCGAGGTTGATTTCTATAGTTTATGTGGTGGACCCTTGGTCTTCTTCAACTGAGGACTCAAGTTCTAAAGGTGAAGTACTTGTTGAGGCAAGAGAAGCTTATGTGTTATGACCCAAGGGGAGCATATATAGGGCTAAATGTATATGATATGAACCCAAGAGGGAGCATATATGGGGTTAAATGTACATGTAATGTGTAAATATATGTGTAATAGGGTTGTCATAATAGTAAATGGGTTTCATGTGTAGTGTATGAATAGGTATATATAGAGATCATGTATTAATTATTA